>CAUJRU010002156.1:0-91577 GCA_963277665.1 Viscum album | reverse complement strand
TTAGAGATAATTAGTGTAATTTAAGATAAAAATCATATTATAAAAATATAAAAATATCATGAAACATGTCCTAACCTCATTGGATAGGTCATGGCCGACCAATAAAATACATGGGTCAATTTTTGGGACCCCATGGAGCCACTTTAGTGAGATAATGACATTAATACCTTTTATTTAAAGTAAAAATAAAAATATCACAAACATGTATTGTTTTACTAAAACAATTATTACATGCGGTTATATAAGCTATATTGTTTACTATAAATAATAATTATAAAGATAAAAATATTTCCTACATCATTGTAGATTTTTTATAATTTTTAGACATAAAAAAATAAAATTATTTATGACACAATGATGATGCAGTGTTTACGTCATTAATGAATGATTTAAATAAATAAGAAAATAATGTATAAAATAATATCCAAAACTTGTACAATTATTATTGGATGATTTTATTTCGAAGATGTACAACCTTATCTTTTAATTTAATGATTTTTGGAGATTTAGAAACCTAATTTCATTTTATAATAAAATTATAGTTTTGAGATTTCCAAAAGAGACCCTTCTCTCCCTTATAAAAAGACCCCACTTCCTACCCATCTCTCACACTTCTCAAGCCCTTTGAATCGTCAAAACACTACTAAAATAATCTACCAATATCCCTATATTCATCCTAGAAGCCTTACTTTAGGCATAAATCTCTTCAAGAAACCCTTTTGGTTCAAACCAAGAAGAGTTACACGATTTAAAGGTAAAGTCTACTCAAATGTTCTTTTGTTTTATTTTTCTTCTCCAACCCCCTATACTCTTTTTATTCCATTATTTTGTAGAAACACCAGTATTTTAAATATACTAGGATGTTTTTATAATAATTATTTGAGCTATACTTACACACACCTACGTATAATGGCTAAAGAACATACTATTTCCGTGGATGGTGAATTTCTGCCTCACGAAACGATGAATGTTCAACATTGTTTTAACACATTTAAAGGTGGACATTAAGATGTCACTATGTTTATATATTATATTAATTATGTTTATGTTTTCTTATCCTTCTTTATTTTTCATTTATGGAATACCTTTATGGTTTCCATTATGGGTAAACACGATAATTTCATTTTAGGAAGTGTGGACTACCACCCCTTCAAAGTGATTTGATTCGTTAATTCCATATGTGGGACATATAAAGGATGGAGTTAATGATATTATATATGATATTATATATGAATTATAATATACGTTTATATCGTTATGATTCCATTCCATTATAAACGAAATAGAAATGAAAGTAGCGTTCATGCGTACGTATGACTTACGGTCTCCATTGACAATGCTTTTCATTTCGTACCTATAAATGTTATGTAATATTATAAATGCATGTATATACTGGATATATATGATATATATAATATCTAAATCATGAACATAGTTCTGTTTATAATGGATATTTTACCACATGAACAACATGTAATTTTAAAGAGTTTATTTTCGACTCAAGTACCAATGATCGTTAAAATGAACGTTATTAACTTAAATAATTAAATAGAGTTCATAACATGGTAACAAGTGATATAAAAGGAACAATGAACTTGATAAATGTTCTTAAACAAGTAGAAATTAATTCAAGTTTATTATCCAGTATATTAAATAATCATAGAGTCAAGTCAGACCCGAGGTAAGGGACTTAATCTCAATGTCCATTCATTGAGGAATATTTTGTTTTATACACAACTTTATTTTATATGGTGTATAATCCCCTTTGAATTTTATGTTTATTCAAAAGGAATAATTTTTTATACAAAGCATTTCAATAAATGAAAAAAGGGAATGTTTTTGTCATACGTATGTGGCGACAACGACTTCTCTGCCGCCATGACCATTATTTGAGTTTTGGCTTCCTCTACAAGCCATAACTTTTTTTAAATGAAAAATAAAATACCATGTTTTACTTTTTTTGGGTATTGAAAATGGTTTTGATAATTTTTTTATTATATCAATGTGTTATTGATATCTTGTGTTTGAAATGTGGAAATTTTATGTTTCCATTAGGCATGTTTTATGTGATATGATTATGTTTTGGTTCTTGGGCATTGTTTATGAAGACGGGTGGTTCTGTGATAAACTAAGTGCGGGTGAGCCTGATATAGATCTCCAATGCATTGGGTAGCACGAAGGGGTTAAACGGTAAGGATTATCCAAAGAGATTTAGGGTATATACTGTGATGGGTATTCCAAACGTAACCATGACAGTTACTACTTACGTAAGAATTTTATGAATGCCTCATGTTACCTTTCTGTCTTATGATTTCTTTTATTTATTCATGATTTGATGAGGCATGTTAAAATGCTAATGTTTTATGAGTAAATTATGATTTCATACATGGAATAATGTTTTCATTTCTTACTTTTATATCCCTTAATAATCTTTTTATGCTCATCCCAGGTTTGTGAAATGCTTTTCAGAAGTCAAGGTAAAGGTACATGATGTGAAAATAGTTTCAAGGATGTGTCAATAATGAATCTATGTTTTATTTTAAATATTTTTACGTTGATGGGAAAAATGAGTACTATCTTTTATGTAACCACTTTGTTTATATATGGAATGTAATGCATGATTTTTGATCTAATTCTCTAAAACACTAATCCTGAAAAGATCCTCAACTTGTATTCTTGAAATAACTCAAGATTAAGTAATGATTAAGGCTGCGTCCTTATAGTTTGTTTCAGAGGTAGGTTTAGACAACTTTAAGAGTTAGAAATTTTCTAAATTTTTAAATTAATTTATTGTATGATTAAAATGATATAGCATTTAAGGATTACCATGTTGCTTCATCTAAGACATGTTTGTTCAGAATGGTTTTCCGTAGTGGAAATAGGGAAGTAGTGCTAGGAAGGCATACAAAATGAAATGACCTTCCGAATCAACATCCTGAGATGGTCAGAATTGGAACTGAACAGTTTGTTGGAGTAATGGATCAGTTGACTCATGCGATAAGTGGTGGTGGTATCTATGCACGACATCATCCGGATCAACCACATAGACACATGTTAGTGGTGGAATATTTCATGAGGCAACATCTCCCATCATTCAGAGGTTCATATGACCATGTGCTATCTGAAGGGTTGATTAAAACATTGAGGAAGATTTTATATTTCATTGGGTATTCATACAATCAAAAGGTTAGTCTTGTTTTTTACCGTTTGGAGGGTAAAGTAGATCAGTGGTGGTCAATGGTTAAAAATATAAGGGATACTGATGACAATGATTCTCTTGTCTTGGATGAATTCAAAGGTATGTTTTTTGAGAAGTATTTTCAAAAGTCTGTTCGACATAGGATGGAAAAACAATTCTTAGAATTGAGGAAAGTCGACGATTCAGTGGCTGTTTATGAAGAAAGGATCACTTTATTGGCAAGGTATGCTCCAAATTTTATCTGAGAACATGATAGTAAAATAAGTCGTTTTTACTTAGGATTAAAGACAAAATATCGAAGGGATTTAGCTTCTTGTGAGTTCAAGAGTTATGAAAATCTTGTTCGATGTGCTGAGAAGGTGGAAATGGAGTTTTATGTTGATCAAGTGTTCTATATAATCCAACAGAAGAAGAGTCCGAGGTGGAAAAAGATAGGGAATAATTCTCCAAAAAGGTATGATGTTATGAAAATTAAGAATCTAGTTTGTGATAAATGTTGTAAAAATCATGCTAGGGAATGTCTTTTGAATTATGGAAAGTGCTACTGATGTGGTAATATATGACATAAGGCTCGTGATTTCACTAGAAAAGATCAATGTGATGGTAAGACCAAATTTGATTTACAGTGAGTGAAATATATCAAGTGCAATGAGATTGGTCGCTATGAAAATGAGTATCCGACAAAGATCTCGAGTGATGGAAAGCAGTTAGACTACTAGCAGAAAGGGGTGGTGAAATCCTTCGTAACTAATTTAGTAGATGTTGAGCCATCAATTGAAGTGGTATCAGGTACTATGTTTGTTTTTTTAGATTATTCCAGTGTGTTGTTTGATTCAGGGTCTATACATTACTTCATCTCTGAAAATGTTTCTAGAAAAATAGGAATACCATCTCAAGAAATGACTCTTGAACTTGTGGTAAGACACCTGGGGGAATTGTTGAGGCAAAAAGAATTTATAAGAATCTTCTGATAATTATCCGTGGAAAGAACCTACATCCAAACCTTATTTTTTTACCTCTAGTAGAGTCTCATGTTATCCTGGGTATGGATTGGCTCTCTATTTACCATGATAAGAATGATTGTAGAGCTAATGAAGTTTCTTTTCAGAAATATTTTCAGTCTATGTACAATAATGATCCCTTACTTTTGATAACATATCAATAGGCTGAGAAACTTGTAAAAGATGGAAATGAATGTTACCTTGAACATATTATTGAAAAAAAGTAACTGTTCAGAATAATGATTTGCCGGTGGTAATTGAGTATCCTGATGTTTTTCCTGATGACTTTCCTAAAATAATACCAGTTCGGGACGTTGAATTTAATGTTGACTTAGTTCCTGATGCTATACCAATTTCAAAACCCCCTTATCGAATGGATCAATTTGAAATTTTAGAGTTGAAGGAGAAATTGCATGATTTATTAGTGAAAGGTTTCATTCGACCTAGAACATATCCATGGGGCGATCCTATCTTATTTTATAATAAGAAATATGACTCTATAAGACTTTCCATTGATTATAGATCCTTGAATAACATCATTATTAAAAATATATATCCTTTTCCTCATATCGATGATTTGTTTGATCAGCTCCAGGGGGCTCAGTATTTTTCAAAGATTGACTTGAGATCGGGGTACCATCTGTTGAAGGTAAAGGAAGTAGATATTCCAAAGACCGAATTTTGTACGAGATATGGCCATTACGAATTTTTAGTTATGACTGTTGGGATAACCAATGCACCTATTGTATTCATGGACCTTATGAATAGAATTTTCCATGTGTTCTTGGATATGATTGTAGTTGTTTTCATTGATGATATTTTGGTGTTTTGTAAAAGTAAAGAGGATCATGAAAGAAATTTAAGAGTTATTTTTCAAACCATAAAACAAAAGAAATTGTATTGGAAATTCAGCAAGTGTGAGTTTTGGTTACAAGAAATTTCTTTCCTTGGACACATTGTTTCTAAAAATGGGATAACTATTGATCTTGCAAACAAAAAGGTTTTTGAAGAATGGCCAAGGTCCACAAATGAAACTGAGATTCATATCTTCCTTTTTTGGATGGTTATTACTGAAGGATTTTTGGAAATTTTTCCCGGTTATCTACTCTAATGACTAATCTAACTCAGATGGGTGTTATGTTTATCTGGACAAATGAATGTGATGATTGTTTTCCGGAACTGAAAAGAAGATTGGTGAATTCTCCAGTTTTGGAAATACGTTCCAGGAATGGTGAGTTTGTTATCTACAATGACGCTTCATTGAAAGGACATGGTTGTGTCCTAATGCAGAATGATCGTGTAATTGCTTATGCTTCACGACAGTTGAAAATTCATGAGGTAAATTACCCTACACATGATTTGGAATTAGCTACTATTGTTTTCTCATTAAGAATTTGGAGGAATCATTTGAATGTTTTAAAGTGTAAAATATATACTAATCACAAATGTTTAATGTATATATTCGCTAAAAAAGAATTGAACATGATATAGAGGAGATGGCTGGAATTAATCAACTATTATGATTGTACAATTCATTACCATCCAGGAAAAGTAAATAAAGTGGATGATGCTTTGAGTTGAAAAATTAATGGTTCATTAACAATGTTTCGATTGGAATGTGATCCTTTGGTAAAGGATTTGATGAAATTTTCCATAGAATTTGTTGGTGCAGTATGTTCATCTGTTTTGTTTCAGGTATCAGGGAAATCATCTCTATCAGACAGAATTAAGCAAGCACAAAAGCAAGACAGTGAGTTAAAGAAAAAGGTAGAGCTGGTTCAGAAGGGTAAGTTTCATAAATTCAACATTGATAATGATTGTGTTTTGAGATTTGGGAAGAGATTGTGTGTGACTTTTTATTCATATTTTAATAGAGAATTGTTATGTGAAGCTCATAGCTCTCTGTTTTTAGTTCATATAGGCAGTACTAAGATGTATAGAGATCATTGGGAGTATTATTGGTGGGACAGAATGAAAATAGATATTGCTGATTTTACTGTGAAGTGTTTGACTTGTCAACTGGTTAAAGAATGGAGGCATTTCCTAAAGTGATGCTTCAGCCTTTAACAGTGCCTGAGTAGAAATGGGAGAATATATCCCTGGACTTCGTTGTGGGATTGCCGAAGACACATCGAGGTAATAATGAAATCTGGGTTATTGTTGATCGCTTGACTAAATCTACTCATTTCCATGCTATACGAGATAATTTTTCTCTAGATCAACATTCCTATTTGTATCTTAATGAGATAGTCAGGTTACATGGAGTTTCCCTCTCCATTGTATCTAATCATGATCACAGGTTTACTTCAAACATTTGGAAAGTCCTTCAGAAGTCGTTGGGTACTAAATTAAATTTTAGTTCAACATTTCATACTCAATCAGATGGGTAGTCAGAACAAGTGATTTAGACTTTGGTGGATATGCTACGTGTTTTTTCAATGGATTATCAGGGATGTTGGGACCAACAACTTTATTTGGTTGATTTTTCTTATAATAACAGTTTTCTTTCAAATATACAGATGGCGCCAATTGAGGAATTATATGGGAAGAGGTGTCAAACTCCATATTTTTGGGATGAAGTGGGTGAAAGAATGTTTATGGGACCAGAATTGGTAGATGATTTGGCAGAAAAAGATCATCTGATACAGAAACACATGAGAACAGCTCAGAGCAGGCAGAAAAGTTATATGGACAATAGGAGGAATGATCTCTTTTTTGAGGTAGGTGATCATGTCTTCCTCAATGTTTCACCATGGAAAAGTGTGATGTGATTTGGTAAGAAAGGAAAGCTGATTCCAAGGTTCATTGGACCTTACGAACTTCTAGAGAGAGTTAGATCAGTTGCATACCGAGTGACTTTAACTCCGAGTTTATCTCAGGTAGACAATGTTTTTCATGTTTCAATGTTAAGGAAGTACATGCCAGATCCAAATCATGTTTTGAGTCCATAGGTAGTTCATTTGGGAGAGAATCTATCTTATGATGATCAACCGATCTAGATTCTTGACCACAGAGCGCAAGTATTTCGGAATAAGGTTATTCTTCAAGTAAAGGTTTTACGGAAAAACCACATGATTGAAGGGGCAACATGGGAATCTGAAAATTATATGAGGGATAAATACCCCCATTTATTTAAGTGAATAAATTTCGAGGATGCAATTCCCAAAAGGGGGGAAGGATGTACATTCCAGGTAAATAAAGAATAAGACATTTTCATATTTATTAATATTTTTTGGAATTAAGTACTAATTTTACATTAATGGGGTTGCTATGTTCGATGGAGAAAAATCATTAAATATAATTTTGGCCACTCTTATACATTCTACTGGACCAAAGAAAATTCTTTTTTAGAATCAGGACATCAAAATTTACTTTGTGTAATGTTTTGGTATTTTTTCTGATAATGTTCATTTTTAATGAGTTGTGAAAAATGTTGTATTTTAATTAAAAACACCTTTTTAATCTAATTTATTTATACAGATAGATTATATTTTTAATTGGAATTAATGTAAAATTAGAATATATTTTTACCATTTAATAAAATGGAGGCCATTGGAATTTATTTGACTTTGAAATTTGACATAAACAAGTGTTAGTCTTTTGATAGATATTGTTTCTTAAAAACACGCAATTTCTTTTGACAACGGGAATTAATTATAAAATTAATTAATGAAACTTATATGTTTTTAATTTTTGAAAAATAGACATCATTTTTGAATTCAGAATATCAAATATACCTTGGGGTGAATTTTTGGTATATTTCTGAAAATCTTCAATTTATGATGAATAGTGAAATCACTAAGTGGTAGTTATACAAACTGATTTTTCGTTTAAATAGATGTTTACCACTTCTGTGTATTGAATTTCAAAAATCCAACATATATGATTTTCAATAGTTTTTAAAATGTAGATCAATTGGATTAAAAATATTTTGGTGAATAATAACATTTGAGTTTTCTTAGCCCCGATTAGTGGTAATTACTGTAATTTAAGATAAAAACGATATTATAAAATAGAAAAATATCATTACACATGTCATAACCTTATTGGATAGGTCATGGCCGACCATAACAATTCATGGGTCAATTTTTGGGACCCCATGGAGCCACTTGAGTGAGATAATGACATTAATATCTTTTATTTTAAGTAAAAATAAAAATATCACAAACATGTATTGTTTTACTAAAACAATTATTACATTGGGTTATATAAGCTATATTTTTTAATATAAATATTAATTAGAAATCTAAAAATATTTCCTACAACTTGGTAAATTTGTTATAATTTTTAGATATCAAAAAAAATAAAATTATTTATGACATAATGATGATGTAGTGTTTACGACATTAATGAATGATATAAATAAATAAGAACATAATGTTAAAAATAATATTTATAACTTTTCCAATTCTTATTGGATGATTTTATTTCGAACATTTATCACCTTATCTTCAACATTAATTATTTTTTGAGCATTATAAACCGAATTACATTTTATAATAAAATAATAGTTTCAAGTTTTCCAAAAGAGCCCCTCCTCTCCCTTATAAAAAGATCCCACTTCCTACCCATATCTCACACATCTCAAACCCTTTTTATTGTATAAACTCTACTCAAATAATCTCCCAATATCCCTATCTTTATCCAAGAATCCTTACATTAGGAAGAAATCTCTTAAAGAAACCCTTTTGGTTCAAACCGTGAGGAGTTACCCCGATTTAAAGGTAAAGTCTTCTCTAATGTTCTTTAATTTATTTTGATTTTCCAACCCCCTAAACTATTTTTATTACATTATTTTGTAGCAAAACAAGTTTCTTAAATATACTAGGTTGATTTTATAAGAAGTATTAGAGATACACATACACTCACCTACGTCTAATGGCTAAAGAACATATTGTTTCCGTGGATGGAAAATTTCTTCCTCACGAAATGATGATTGTTCAATATTCATTTAACACCTTTAAAGGTGGACATTAATATGTAACTATGATTATATATGATATTAATTATGTTTACGTTTTCCTTATTATTTTTTATTTTTCATTTATGGAATACCTTTATGGTTTCCATTATGGGTAAACACGATAATTTCATTTTAGGAAGTGCGGACTACCGCCCCCTCAAAGTGATTTTATTTGTTAATGCCATATGTGGGACGTATAAAGGATGGAGTTAATGATATTATATATTATATTATACTGGGATTATAATATACCTTTATATCATTAGGATTCCATTCCATTAGATACGTAATAGAAATGAATGTAGCGTTCATGCGTACGTACGACTTACCGTCTCCATGAACGGTGCATTTCATTTCATACCTCTAAATGTTATGTAATATTATAAATGCATGTATAATATATATATATATATGATATATATAATATCTAAATCATGAACATAAATCTGGTTATAATTGATAATTTACCACATAAACAACTTGTAATTATAAAGAGTTTATTTTTGACTCAAGTACCAATGATTGTTAAAACGATCGTTATTAACATAAATAATTACATATTGTTCATAACATTGTAACAAGTGATATAAAAATAATAATGAACTTGAAAAAGGTTCTTAAGAAAGTATAAATTAACTCATGTTTATTATTCAGGAGATTAAGGAACGATCGAGTCAAGTCGGACCCGAGGTAAGGGACTTCGTCTCAATCTCATTTTATTGAGGCGTATTTTGTTTTATACACAACTTTATTTAATATGGTGTATAAAACCCTTTTACTTTTCTGTTTATTCTGAAGGAATTTTTTTTATATGAAGAGATTTACTAAACTTCAAAAGAGACTCTTTTTGTCGTACGTATGTGGCGACAACAAATTCTCTGTCGCCATGACCATTATTTGAGTTTTGGATTCCTCTACAAGCCAAAACATTTTTTAAATGAAAAATAAAATACAATGATTTAATTTTATTTTATTTTGGTATTGAATGTTCTTTGGATAAGGTTTTTATTATATCAATGTGTTATTGATATCTTGTGATTGAAATGTGGAAATGTTATGTTTCCTTTATGCATGTTTTATGTGATACGATTATGTTAGGGTTCTTGGGCATTGTTTATGAAGATGGGTGGTTCCATGATAAACTAAGAGAGGGTGATCCCAATATATCTCTCCAATGAATTGGGTAATGTGAAGGGGTTAAACTCTATGGTTTCTCTAAAGTGATTTAGGGAATATACTGTGATGGGTATTCCAAACATAACCATGAGGGTTACTCCCTACATCAGAATGTTATGAATGCCTCAAGTTACCTTTTTGTCATATGATTTCTATGATTTATGCTTTATTTGATGAGGTATATTAAAATGGTTATGTTTTATGATTAAAGTATGATTTCATACATGAACTAATGTTTTCATTTTGTACTTTTATATCCCTTACTGAGCTTTTTATGCTCATCCCATGTTTTTGAAATGCTTTTCACTGGTCATGGGAAAGGTACATGATGGGATGATAGTGTTAAGGAAGTGTCCAGAATGAATCTATGTTTTATTTTAAATAAGTTTTTCTTCATTGAAAAAATTATTACAATATTTTATGTAACCACTTTGTTTAAATGTAGAATGTAATTCATGATTTATGATCTAATTCTCTAGAACTCTAAACCTGAAAAGATCTTCAATGTGTATTCTTGAAATAACTCACGATTAAGTAATGTTTAAGGCTGGGTCCTTAAAATGCACTTCTCATTTTATTTGACTAATAGGGACAGGGTCACATCCAATCTCTAGAAGTGTCTTCATCTTTCCATGTCTCGTACAAGTGAGTGATGTAAGACCAACAACCTTCTAGCTCCTCCCATTCCACAATTAGAGCATCGATTGAGATCCTGTTGGGAGTGTTGGATTCCCAACCATGCCTTTTATCGTTCTCTAGAGCCTCTATTTATGACTTCTCATCTCTCTTGGGTTCTCAAGGGTCGATTGTTTTTAACCCTTTTATAGATCTACGTCATTCTATGACTATTCAAGGGCATCCATTCAAGAGTGTTCTTCAAACAACATAAATGTAGGTGGTTTGTTAATTTATTTGATTTTATTTTTATTATATAAATATAAGTTTAGAATACCCATGTTTAGGGTATTGTGGTTATTGGATTTTACCAATGATTAATACATTCTATTTTTTCATTCATAGAGAACGATTTATTGTTTATGAATAAGGTTTATTACCTTGATTATAGATCTATTTCCCATGTTTGATTGGTAATGGATTTTGGGTCTACGAAGCATGTTAGGATTATTTTTTATCGATGCCTAGTGCTGTTAGGATGGAGTAATTGTGTCTATTAGATGCATGCATTTCTAATTTTTAACGTATGACCAATGGAAATTTACATTGAGAGATTCCTGAGGTAGGGTATTATATTTATGAACTATTGTTATGGTTGACTAGAGGTATTGACTGTGAGAGCTATTTTGGGCTCATTGACTAGAGGGGTTAAACCATGATAGCTACCCAAAGGGTCATTATTATATGAAATTTGTACTGATGGTAATTGACTATGAGAGTTGTGAGGGGTCGTTATATTTTATTGTTGCTATGAAGAATAGGGGGTATTGACCATGAGAGCTACCTAGGTGGTTGTTGTAAATTACTAGTGTCAAGTTAGACCAGAGGAGTTAGACTGTGTGAGATTTCCCATAGAGCTATAGTTTTTTTATTGAATTGATGATATGTGAAACCATATGGGATTAGACTGTTAGAACTTTTCCAAAGTGTTTCTTCTGAATAATTATAAGATTGTGATGAGTCTACAATGACAAATCACAAGTTTGGGCTCGGTCTTAATTGGTTGTTTAGATGAACTTTTGAGACTTCTATTGTTGTTATTATATAATGGATACAAATATTAAGCTAGATACCAAGATTTATTTATTCAACAGATTGAATAATTAATGAATGTAAAGGAGTGTAATTGGAAACTATATGTTTGTTACATTTGTGTACTTCTATGTTTATTTATTCATTTTTTATTATTACCTTCTTCATATATTCACAAATAGCTAGGCATAGATCTTTTGGTGGTTTCCAATTTGGATTCATCCCACACCCAATTTGGGTCATGATTTTGGACCTGAACAAATTATATGATTGTAGTTATAGATAAGGGATATCACCCTTCTTAATCTAGTACGTGATTGTTGTTGAAGATGGACATCATGGGACCAAGCTGAGGCTTGCGATGCTGTGGAGTTTTACTATTATCTATATATTTATTTAAATATTATAATTATATATTTTTGACTTGTTTGGATGCTTTCCTAGATACATGTTACATGCATCCTTTATTTTTATATACTGCAGTTGTTTTTTATTTTCAATCTTACCTTGTTTTATTTGTTGTTTGATATTACTTATTCTGCTACTATTTATTATATGTTTCCGATTTGTTACTTTTCCAATGAGGGTGTAGTTTCCCCACTATCACACCCAAGTACCTCACAGTTACTCAGCAGCCTCTAGCATTTGGGGAAATGTGCTTGAGGCCATGTGACCAACCGGTAATGGGGCACATTTGGGAGACACCCGAAACTGGGAAATAACAAGGTGGTATCAGAGGTGGTTACTTTTATTCTTTGTCTTATAGTTTGGAGCCTATATATAGGGGTAGGAAGGAATTTTTAGTTGGTAATATGTTGTTCTCTGGAGTAGCTAACCAATGTACAGGAGAATTAAAAATTACATTGATTATTAAAAAAAATTAGCTTTGAAAATGTTAAAGTTGATTTGATTTCCCCATTTGGTGACTCACTTGTATTCTACTTTTATCATTGATATTATTGTGGTTCTATTTCTGCTGCAACCTAATGTGATGAGGGTTTTCCATCTCATGCATCGTTTAGGCACTTGGTAGAAATCACATGTCATACATTCTTATCCGAACATTTTGGGTGCAATACATATTTCACGACATTGTGATAAATATTGTTCTAGATATGCATTCTTTTTTGATAGATGCCTTGATAAAATAACAACTATTTTGATAGGGTATTGTAATATGAAAAGTTTCATTTTGATGAATGCCAAACTTCAGTCCATGTGTTGTTATGGGCCCACTTGGATCGGAATTTTGTAGATCATATTTGAAATTTTATCGAATCTGACTTATTATGATATGAATAAGGATGATAAACATTTATTCCCAAGAGTATGGTCTCTCACGGGTCTAAATTGTTCATTCCATTGACTAGATTTTATGTTTTTAAGGGTTTTGGATAAGTTTCAAAGTCTTACTCTCTGGAAAACCAGACAGTACAACATGATGTGTTATGAACACATGCCATATGTTATTCTGTTATGGAAGAATCTACTTTTCATGGGTAAACACTATGTAACAGATGTACACATCATTTAGTATTTAACCATGTGAATGAATGTGTGAGAATAGACATAGGGTTAACAAACATTTGGTAGAAAATGTAGTTTTTGGATTATACACGCCGTGTTGTAACAATCACATATCTGGCCGTGTGACTAACAACACAGATGGATGAAACATAAGTTTTACATGTTGTGTCTTATTTATTAATGACATGTATGGTCAACCATGTATCCGAACATGTGACTAATGACAGGGGAAGTTAGAATATAACTAGTACACATCGTGTCTAGGTTGAACATGTCGTGCGTTGTTACTAAGGAGAGAACCGTGTCATTCTAGTTTTGTAGAAGTACTTATGTTGGAGGGTAGATTCAAGTACATGTCATGGCTTAGAAGGAACAAGTCGTTTATATGGTTCCTACACAAATAGGTTTTTAAGAGGTACGCACCATGTTAGTGGCTTATGTGAACACGTTGTGTAGGGGTTATACATGCTGTCTAACCCTATTATGTAAACCAATTCTATTTATTGTTCTATTCCATTCTTCCACTTATATGTTGTTGTCCTTGATAATCTTGTATCGAGGTGTACGGTTGAACTTGTAGAGTCATGCCATTAAGACATCATCCAGTTGTCCACTAGGTGAGGGTAATGCCCAGACACCAGAAAGGATAGATCAAGGACTACAAGAAGATCCTCTCGTCATGCCTATCTTGGCATTTTCTATTATACTAGACAGAGGTGCTGATGCACAGTTCCATGAAGGCTTCTTGAGGATGTTATAGACGTTCCAGGGAGCAACACATCGTTCCCCTTCTATGGTAGAATTGAAAAGGATGTTCTAGAAGAACAATACTCCCACTTTTTCAAGGTATGGAGGATCATAGTATGCAATGTCTTGGTTAGAGGCCATGATCACTATCTTTGATCATCCAGAGACCCCTCTTGAGAGGTGGGTGATTCTTTCTACATACAAGATGCGTGATTCTAGCAAGAGGTGGTGGGATGTTATCTTACAGGTGGGATATCATCAAGATATGGTTTGGGAATATTTTTATAGGACCTTCTATGATTACTTCTATCCAAAGACATTGAAGGATGACCAAGCACAAGAGATCATTAACATGGATAAGTGAAATCTTTCAGTGGTGGAGTATTTTTCTCATTTTATAGATCTTTAGTAATTCACACCTTTTCTGGGAGGTTATGAGTTATCATTGTCAATGAGGTTTGAGGATGGTCTCAGGTATGACATCTAATCATAGGTGAATTTCTTCGGGATGACTTTAGTGATGGATATAGTGAATTAGGTGAAGATTACCAAGACTAATATGAGGGAGTTAAGAGCTACGAGATAGGTTGGTTAAACATCCATTGCTGGTACTCCTTCTACAAATAGCAGGATGTGCCTGTGGGTGCCTTCACAAGATGTTTTTTCAGGTACCCATGTGGTATGATACCAGTGCTGGAAGAGTGGGCATACAAGACCACATCGCCCCATGGACCAGTTGAGTGCTGATCTTGTGGAATGATGGGTCATATATAGAATTTTTTATGGGTGTTCTCACTAGAAGTTAGTGTTAGGGGTTCTTCTATGACTCTACATCAAGGAGTAGGATGAATAGTCTCTCATATGTAGTGGAACAGGAGTTTGTCAGACCATTCAGGCTGAAGAGGAGGTTGTGGCCATGGTATCCAATCAGTAGGATTTCAACGACAGAAGGGCAGATCAACTCAGTTTAGTTAGGACTGGACACAAGGCTATGGTACTGGTCAAACATTTGTAGTTGAGCAGACCTAGTAGGAGCAGGATCCTAGAACTTCTACAGTTCGAGGTACGACTCTAGTTTCCTCAGTTTTATTATATGGTCTTTTTGATATAGGGGCTTCCCATAGTTTTATAAATGTTTTCATTATGGAGATCCTTGGGCCCTGTATTATTACTTCTGGGGATGTCATGCCACTAGATGCTCCATTGGGGATTACAAAGACTAGCATATATCAGTCCAAGAAGTTCCTTCTTGAGGTTGGTGGGTGTCACATCTTATGGGACCTCTATGTCTTAGAGATGGTAGGTTATGATTCCATTCTCAAAATGGATTGGTTAGTGAACTTTTAGGAATTTTTTCAATTCTATCACCATAGATTGAGTTTCACGTCACTAAATTTTGGGTATTTTATACACAAGGGTGAATGGAATTTCCAGGAAAACAGAGAAATACCCAAGCATCATGGGTTAGGAGGAATTATATACATTATTTCTAGTTTATATCTAGATGACTAGGGTATTTCAAAAATTGAATTTCCTCCTTCGGTGGATCATTTTATATATGTCTATATTGAATAATTTTTAGGTTTACCTCTAGATAAATAGGTATATTTTTCTATTGAGCTTGTTCCAAGAGCGGCAATAGTGTCCATTACTCCATATAGGATGGCTACTCTAGAGTTAAAAGAGCTCAAGAAGCACTTATAGGATTTACAAGAAATGAGTTTCATCCTACCGAGTCTTCTCCTTGGGGTTCGTCTATCATTTTTTTGGAGATGGTGGAAGGTACCCTCATAATTTTCATGGATTATCAGAGGTTGAACCAGTTGAAGGTTAATAATTGATATACCTTACCGAGGATTGATGATCTGTTTGATCAGCTATAAGAAGCTCACATTTTTTTGATTATTGACTTGAGATATAGTTATCATCAGTTTCACATTAGACCATCACATATACCTCTTACAACCATTTGGAGAACGTATAGTCTATACTTGTTTTTAGTTATTACATTCGGTCTCACAAATGCACCAACTGTTTTCCTGGCACTGATGAACCGATTGTTCCATACTTATTATGATTCATTTGTGGTAGTCTTCATTGAAGACATATTGATGTACCCTCACACTGAAAAAGAACATGCCACCCATATTGAGATCATTTTTAGTACACTGAGAGATCATCAGTTATATGATGAACTCTGAAAATTCCACTTTTGGATGGATCATATTAACTTTCGATGACATGTTATCTTAGAGATAGAATTTTTTGTAGACCTAGAGAATGTGAGATCAGTAGTTTCCTATGAGCAGGTGATGAACGTCTTTGAGGAACAGAGTTTTCAGTGGATGGGTAGTCAGTACAAACACATTATTAATGACTTTTCATGCTTTGCAACACCACTGAAGAGCCTGACTAAGAAGGGTGAGAAGTACGTTTGGATATATTCCTACGATTTATCCTATCAATATTTGAAGGGGTGGTTGATTTATGTACTGATACAAATTTTCTAGATTCAGGCAAGAGTTACACAATTTTCTATGATGCATCAGGTATTTGGCAGGGATTAGTTCTTATGTAGGGGGGTCATTTCATATGTGTCTCAGTAGTTCATGCCACATGAGAGGAACTAGCTGATGCATGATCTCGAGTAAGCTATAGTTGGTCATGCTTTATTCTATTAGAGTCATTATATTTTGGGAGAGAATTTTTTGGTTTACATTGACCACAAAAGCCTCAAGTATATCTTTACACAATGTGACCTGAATTTGAGACAACGAAGGTGGGTGGAGTACATACATTATTTTAACAGTGAGCTTGCCTAAACACATGGGAAATAAAGTGAATAGGATGATGCATTGATAATGAATACTTCTATACATGCAGATCAGGAGGCCAACAATGAGTGGCATCTTATTGATATGTTCTCTGAGATGCATTTTGAAGTGGACGATAAGAAGGGGTAGACTTTTCATTCTTCTGTAGTTGTTAGATCTACTCTTATATAGGCAAGGATGATATCATTAATTTTCATGGGAGCATATGGGTTTCATAAGACATACGCGAGGAGTTGTTGCGTTATTTTCATTCCTCACTTTGGGCAGTTTTTCTAGTGTCAGTGTGAATAATAGAGATCTATACCATCATTATTGGTGGCTTGGTATGAAGAGAGATGTTTTGGGTTTTGTTATGAGGTATTCAACTTATCAGAAGGTGATGGTAGAGCATCAATGACCAATAAGGAATTTACATCAGTTACCCATTACTGAGTGGAAGTGGAATAATGTCATGAGGATTTTGTGACGGGTTTAACAAGGCCACATCAAGGTAATTATCTATTTTCGGTTGTCGTTGACAGACTCACGAAGGTTTCACACTTATTTCTAATAAAGGAATCATTTAGTGTTGATTCACATGGATGGTTGTACATCCAAGAGATTGTACATTTGCATGGGTTTCTACACTCTATCATTTTAGACAGGGATTCCTAGTTTAATTCTCGTGTTTGGTAGGGACTACAGAGGGATTTGGGTACACATGTACTTCTGAGTACATCATACCATCCCCAGACAGATGGCTAGTCCGAGCATACTATTCAGGTTTTAGAGGACATGATTCGAGCATGCGTCCTCGATTTTAGGGGGTATTGGGAGAGACACATAAACCTAGTGGTGTTTTATTACAATAATAGCTTTCAGAAGATGATTCTGATTGCAAATTTTGAATCTTTTTATGGTATGCCATGTTGATCACCCCTTTGTTGGCTAGAGGCAGGAGAGGAAGCAATGTTGGGAACTTATCATTTCCAAGATACCACTGAGTATTTGTAGTTGATTCAGAAGAGGATGGATATTGCACAACCTCGGCAGAAATATTATGATTATTGATAGAGGCAACCATTGGAGTTTGATACAGAGATTCAGTTTTCTTCCATGTCACACCAATGTTGGGATACATGATTATTAAGAGATGGGGTATGATTTCACCAAGATATGTCTGACTATTTGATGATTTGGAGAGATTCAGTCCTTTTTCTTATTTGTTTCAATTATCTCATTTGTACCGAGCTATGCATGACATCTCCCATGTTTCATAGCCATGTTGTTACTTTTCAGTCCCATATCATGTTTTCCAAATTGAGGAGGTTGAGTTAGAGGTGGATGCATCATTTGAGGAGCACCCTATTGGAATTACAGATCACTGTATATTGGTTCTCCATGGCCAGTCAGTTCATCTGGTATGTCTGATCTGGCAGCATGGGCAAGTACATGATGTGACATGGGAGAGGGAGACAGACTTATGATCATATTGGCCAAAGATGTTTGATGTTTCTTCTTCGTCACTATTAGAAAGGAAATTAAGGGACAAATTTCTTTAAGGTGGGATGCTTTTAAGAACCTGGATCTTCATATCATGTATGGATCATTATTTTGGGTTCTTTTTAAGTAAAATGGATTTTTTGGGATTTTTTATAAGTACACGCCCTGTATTATTGAGTACATTCCGTGTACCCAATTTCCTTAGGTAGATATGTATTGGCCATGTAATGGCCAAGTACATTGCTGTGTAGGTGACCTGGTAGACTACCTAAGGTGAGAGATGGTTGAGGCTTGTAAACGACATGTACATTAAAATAACTCACTATGTACATTAATTTTTATTTGATTAATCTGACCGAGGTCACACCTAATCTCCAAAATCTTCTTCTTCTTTCCATGTATTGTATATTAGAGTAACGTATAGCCTATGATATTTGAGATCATCACATTCCTCTATCCGAGCTCCGATTGATATTCCACGGGGTGCATCAGATTCCCACCGGTGAGTTCTATCATTCCCAAGAACCTCCCTTTTTGATCTCTCAATTCTCTTCGATTACTGTGGGTATATCGTTTTTTACCTTTCTGTTGATCTAAATCATTCTATGAATATTCATCGGCCGATGATCAAGAGTGCTCTTCATACATCATTAAGGTAGGTGTTTTGTGACTTTCGTTGATTGTCTTTACATTATATATGCGTAAGTGATGAATACAAATGTTTTGGGTGTTGTAGTTTTTGTATTTTATCCATGTCCAATACATGCTCTGGTTTGATTGATATAGAAAGGGTTATTGATTGTACACAAGGATTATTACATTGATTATGGATTTTTTTCCTATGTTTGAATGGTTATGGACATTTGGTCTAGGAATCCTGTTAGACTACTTTGTTTTCCATGCATTGTGTTGTTAGGATGGAGTAATTTTTTAGATGAGATGCATGTGTTTTGCATTGTGAATGTATGACCAAGGGGAATTGATTGTGAGAGCTTCCCGAGGTAGTTACTTCTTTGTGAATTGTTGTTTTGAATGACCATAGGTATTGATTGTGAGAGATGTTGTGGGGTCAATGACCAGATAGGTTAGACTGTTAGAGTTATCCAGAGGGTCATTATTAAATTAATCTTGGACCATAGTGCATTAATTGTGAGAGCATCTAAGGGTCACTATATTTTATTGTTGTCATGTAGACCAAGGGGTTTTGACCATGAGAGCTACCCAGGTGGTCACTGTAATTGACTAGTCTCATGTGGGACAAAAGGTGTTAGACTATTTGACATATCCTAGAGGGTTATAGTTTTTTATTGAATAGATGATATAATAACCAGAGGGGATTATATTGTTATAACTTTCATAGTGTGTTTCTTGTGAATAATTGAATGACATTGAAAAGTCTTCCAAGCCAAAGCACACTCTTGGACTCTGTATTACATAGTTGTTTTCGTGATCTTTTGAAACTTATGTTATTGTTATTACACAGGGGATACAGAAAATTGTCTAGATCACTAGATTTCATTATTCAATGGATTGAATAAATAGTGAATTATAATTAATATAATTATAAACATTAGTGTTGTTTACTTTCGTTAACTCTATATTTTATTGCTTCATTTATAATTATTACCTTCTTTATATATTCACTGATAGTTAAGCATTGATCATTTGGTGGTTTCAAACTGGGATGTGTCTCACACCCTGTTTGGGTTACTCTTTTGGACCCAATAAAATTATATAGTTTCGTGAATATATAAGGTGAAGTGCCCTTCTTCATCTGGTACATGAATTTTATTGGAGCTGGAGAGCATGAGACCATGCTGAGGCTTGCGATGCTGTCGATTTTTTCTGTTTTATATACTTTGGTTTCAGTATTGTATTTCTATTATTGTGACATGTTTGGATGATTTCCCAGATACATGTAACATGAATCATTTATTTATTTATAATGTAGTTGTTTATTACTACCAATCATCCAATGATTACTTTATTTTATGGTATTACTAATTCTACTACTATTTAGAATTTGTTTCTATTGTGTTTCTCTGCCATTGAGGGAATAATTTTCCCACTATCACACCCAAAATCCTCACTGTTAGTTGAGAGAATCAGGAATTAGGGGAAATGCAGTTGAGTCCATTTGACCAACCAGGTACGAAGAACATTTGGGCGGCACTTGGAACAAAGACACTAAACATTTGAGGGATAGAAGGTGCCAGTGCAATGGAGATGGTGGCTATGAGGTGGTGCAGAAATTATCTCAGATGGAGTTGCGGCGGAGGTTAGGAGAGGTATATCTATATTGTAGGGAGAGTGATGGGTGAAACATCAGTAGATGATGAGAGACAAGGGGGCCCAAGAATCTCCCTCTAGTAGAGGTAATACCGAATCTGGGGGAATTGGGTGGTTTTTCTGATTTGGTTTGGATGTTTTTGTTTGCCGCGATTAAATGATTTCAAGATCTGAAATATTTCTGCACTAATTTTGATCATTGTTGTTAATTTATAGTTTATGTTTATTTCAACTATTGATCTTTGATTTCAGTTGTGGTTGTGATATTATAATATGAGAGGATTTTGGTGTGATGTTGGGTTTGATTCATCTGCTGCTATGTAAACTGTTGCCTTGATTACCAATTTGTTGATGTTGATTATTGTTTCTGCTGTGATGGAGTGACATGGGTGTACATAATATATTGGGGTCCGCAAGATGTGGAATGGGAGAGGTGAGGCCTATCAGTGTTAGTTTGTGGAAGTGGAATGAAAAGGGTAAGACACTGATATATTAATGTACTGGTAGAAATACATTGATATCAGTGAGAGAAGGGAGTAAATAAGGGTGTTAGTATTAGAAGGCTAATAGGGTGATGGTATGTTGTTGGCAGGGTACGATAGTTTCAGTGTCAGGAAAAGAGGAGGGGTATCAGTGTTTATGAGTCATGGGAGAAGGGTGTCATGTCAGTTTTGGTAAGTGTTAACGGTGTCGGTGTTAGTGACTCCTACAGCACAATCAAACAAATAATTTTAATATAATATTATAAAATGAATCAGTAAAAGATTTAAACTAAAAATAAATTATACAACTAAATTAAATTAAATAGAAAAAATTTAATTACCATATATGTTATTATAATAAAAATTATAGTACATAATAATTTATATTAATTAAAATATTGATATGTGATTATTAACATTTATTTTAAAGAGTTATATATATATATACCACGAAGGGTTCGTATAAGGAAGAACCGGATCCCCAAAATTACTAATAGAAAATAGTTGTACATAAAAACAAATAGAACATAAATTCTTAAATCATCTCAAAGCCATAACCATTCCCAACTCCATAATCTGACAGCTCATCATCAAATTCAGCAGACTCCCATTTAGACGACTCAGCTTTCCTCAATAATTCCAGGTATTGTTTTTTAAACTGCAGCATCTCCATGGATTACTTTTCCTCAGGTGGACATTATTCATTGGGTACTTTAGTAACCATCTCCCTGCCCATCATGGATGCAGACCTGGTTTTCATTGGTTTTAGCAAATCAGACAAATCTTTTCATAGTCTTCTTTTGATTGGGATAGACTTGCTAATATTATTATCTGATATCCTCTTCCCCTCACCATGAACAATGAAATTATAATTGGGAGTCACATTCTCCTTGTCACTTCTCAAGATATCCTCCCATTTCGTAGTAAGGTGCATTCCATAGATAACATGACACTCAAACTTTATACCCAGTGGTTGATTAGTCCCATGCATCTTTCTATTTATGCCACAAGGGATCTTCTCTAACTCAGAACCCATATTCATGAAACAATTCTGGATTTTAACAGGTTCCTCTTCCTTATTGGCCCTTGTAGAGGCATCATATACCACAAGTGCAAGGGAGTCGTTACCAGACTGACATGTGTCCACAACTATCTCCACATGCATATGTTCTGCAACATCCAGAGTAGTGAAGCTGTTATTCAAGTATATAGCTGGACCATCAGGTACTTCTGAATCAGCACAATTATAGATATTCTTCCCCATTGCTTCTGTATTCCCAATATGCACTAGACGTCGAACCATATATTTAAAATCAATGTCTTATGTATCTCAGTCCATACCTTGAGAGTGTATGTCATCTTTGGTAGGTTGAGTGTTGTTTCCTTCAACACTCTTGCACATCTCCTAAACTGTTCCTGACTCACCAGGTAAAACCATAATTCCAAGGTCTTGTTCTAGTCTCCTAAACACTTCTGAAACAGGCTGTCCTGATGCAATAGTAGGAACCTCTTTCTCGACACCTAAGGACTCACTCCCCCCAGATCAACATCAATACATCCAGCATGATCATGTATCCCTTCTCCTGGAAAATCTTGAGGTAGACTAACCTGATTAGCATGATGCATCCCACCTGTTTGACCATCAGGTGATCCAGATGGTGCAGTCTCCATTCCCTCTACCCTTTGTTCATTCCCATCTAGAACAGAACATACCTCACCCCTCACCACCCTCGCTAAAGGAGCCTCACTTGATGCTGGAGGTCCAGCACGACCCCCGTTTTTAGCATACTTGCGACACTTAGAGACCCATTGTCCCTTCCTATGAAAGATGGAATATAAATTCTCCCATGAATCATAGAGGATGTATTGAACATACATGTAATCTCCTTCAATCATGTTCCACACCAGCTCCAGTGTTGGATGTGATAAATGCATTTCAACCAAAATCATCGCAGCCATTGGGTGTGAGAGTGAAGTTCTCTGATGACCACAATAGAGAAAACATCCATTGGAGTTCCCAATTTACTGTAAAAGTACAAGGTTCTGGAAAGGCAACGTCAACCCAGATTGTCTAAGCTAAATAGCTGAGGTTGGAAAGTCCCGATTCGTTTGAAGATTAAAAGGCCAAAGGAGAATGTTAAAATAAAAACCATGAATAGATCTACTATCCCTTGACCAGGCTCTTATCAAATCATCCACATCAATGAAGCAAAGGAGGATTTTTCATGGCCCCAAAATCCCAACAAACACTCACTATGTCAATCCCCATTCCTCATTAGCATTCTTGTTAAAGACCTCCCCCAAAATCCATCTCAACACAAATCATGCAACCAAGTCCATGGAAAACATTGAAGATGCTTCATTGAATTACATAACAGAGATTGGAACCATGGGCTGGACATTAAAGCATCCAGGGACATTCATAGAAAAAATGATGCTGGGAAAGAGCGGATAGTCCATACCTGATCAAAAAAAAGAACCTTGACCCATGGACTGGACTCGCCGAGCATCATCGGTGGGATTCAGATGAGGCCCCTCCCCCAGAGTAGGAGGAGGGGTTGCTACATCGACCATGGCGTTAGGGTTAGGTCATTATGATTCGCCGTCGGCGCTCCCGATCAGCTCCTATATATATATACATCTAGGTTTCAAATAGTAAATAAAAATGTAACAGTTAACATAATGGTGCATTTATATACATAGTATAATCATATATGGATAAATATTATTAAATCTAGTGTTGTGGGTTTATTAACAACTTAAATAATTAATGAAAATAAATAATAAAATTGAAATCAATGAATAAATTGAATTAAATTAAATCGTTCAAAACTAATTAATTTAATTAAATAACTGAAAACTAAACTGTAAAATTTAGTTATTTGCAACTAAAAATAAAGAATTAATTTTCATTTAAAGAACAAATAAAATATTTATTTTGAAAAGTAAAATTAATGATATAAATGATAGAATAAAAATAATGAAAAATAAAATAATAAAAATTAAAAGTTAAATAAAAAGGTATTATTTAATTTGAAAACAATCAAAAATAAACAACGAACACAGGATTTTAACACTAAACTCATATTTTTAACAATTCTGTAGAAAGTCGACAACAATTGTAATTATTTTACAGAAATCACTATTTTAATTATAAAAAGTGAGAAAAAAGTGAGAAATGGAAGTGGAAAAGAGTGTGAAAACCCAGCCACATCAACTATATATTAATAGACCATCCTATCACATGACATTTTGTTCTTATAATAACTAATCATTAACCATACATGGTACAACATGATATGAAAACAGTACCCAATTAATTGTTTTCTTATAAAATTCTAATCCCATCCATCAAATCCAAAAATATATACGGATATGTACTCCACATGGAAAACATAAAAAATTTCATCAATATTTTTAACCCATGAATGAAATGGGATGTGTTATTATTTAAAAAACATGATAATAAATCATAAAAATTGATATGATGGGTGGATGTAGAATATGGTATCCTAATTTGTTATATTAACCATAAAATGGTGTTTCCATAGATAAAAATATCAACCATTCCAAAATAATTCTTTAATTTGAACCATATAATAATAGATGATTATTTTTATTATATAATGACATGAGTTAATTTCTTATGAGGATAAAATTAAATAGTTGGTAAATCATGAAACACGAATCCAAATAACCTAAATAATTTTATAAATGAAAGGGAAAATAGAGGGTAAACCATGACATAGTTTAAGAAAAAACATATCATCACTGCAAAAGATAAATTTATGGGTCACATTTGTATACCCTTCACAAAAAATTTATTTAAAATAATGAAAATATTTTCTAATTTTAATGAAAATCATATAATATATCATTTATAATTTAATAAAATATTAAAATGGAATTATTATTTAGAAGAAAAATCATATAATCATGACAACATTTTTTAATATATCTCTCAAAATACAACGATTTAAAACACACATCACTAAAATAAAAATCCATACAATCATTTTACAAATATAAAGGTAAAAATGATATTGATGGATTATATACATATTTATGATTCAATGTAAGATAAGATATCATCAACGGGAATGAGAAAACTAGGATATGGTTGATAATATTTCATTTAAAGGGAAGCATGATATTTTTGACATAGTTTCATTTTTTAAAAAGATGATAATTAATAAATAAGGATTATAATATTAAAAAGGGATATTAAATGGAGGAAATAGAGTATAACATGACAAAAGAAAGAATAATTTCCATGGGAAAGATTATAACTCAAAGAAAAAAATTGTTTTTTAAAATACCGTTATATTTTAGGGAAAATATGGACCATAGTCTATAACATGAAATAGATTGATCGAATGTGATATATCCAATATCAATGATAAATTTTGAATGTAGAATTCAGGGGATTTTAGTTACAATATATTAATTTATAATGGTGTATAATGAAAAAATATTCCTTAATGGTGAATGATAGTGATAGAAACATTTAATATTTGTCATGATTTCCTCAAATATGCTATATCTTCATATATAAATATATGAAAATATTAATTAATTACTTTAGGATATTATTTTTAATAATTACCATTCATACTCATCATTTATAATTATTTTTTATCTATATATTTAATAGTTATTAACTTTTTAAAATTTCAAATGTAGGTTATCTTTTTCATTTTGAAATAGTTTAAGGATAGCTTTGTGAGTAATCATTATCTGCCATAATATCATCAGAATGAGATAAATAATGATATATTAATTTTTTTTAAATTATTTTCAATTATATATTTTAATTATGAGAGATTTTGGTTAATGATCCTTAAAGGTGAATACGACAACCCTCATGGTTCAATGATTTTAATCAAATAAATGATATATTTTAGGAAATGATTTTAATATTAGTACATCCATTAATGAAAAAATATTTTCTTATACATATATATATTTCTTATATTTAAATTTTTAATTATATCAAATTCATGCATGATATTATTTTACACTATGGTTCAAGTGTGTCCTCAAATGAACCGAAACTAAATAATATAGTAATTTAACGGATAATTGTTGTTATGAATGTTGTATAATTTTTAATAATATATTTATTCCCTAAGAATATTAAAATTAATTATAATATATTATTGAAATTATTCTAAATCTATGTTATTTTAATATATATTAATGTAACTGGATGGAAAATATGATATGTTATATCATGCATGCCGTAGCCCGCACAACAAACAATTAATGTTTTCAGTTATCAAATAATTATATGTAATAGAGGTGGATTATGTAGAATGACCACCCAATTTTACTTGTAGCTAGTTCATACTAACATATCATTGGTGTAGGATACAAGGAATCATATCCCAGAAGATCAAATATATTACTAGTATTGGTAAACTAGATAAATTCATGAGTCCCATATGACATTTAAATACATAAATTAAAACAAAATATTTTTTCATGAAAAGATTTATTCTATCTATCATATCAATACATATTAGTGATTGTAAACATCAGGTAATCCTAGAGAATGGAGAAAAATAAAGGTGGGTTCAAATTCCCATTAGGGTAAAAGTATAATGATAGAAATCGTGATTAAATATAAATAATAAATCTATAAAGGTAAATAACTAAACACAAATTCCATTTAAACAACTTGACTGCCTGAATATATAAGAATGAATCAACATGTTATGTTAATTAACTAAGACCACATTTCATTTATTAAAAAAATAAAAATGAAATGAATTCGTAATGTTTATCATGGTGAAAATATTTTTGATAATGACAACTGAATATGTATAAAGGGAATGATGATTTATTAGACATCATGCCTCCCAGGTACATATTAACTTTACCTTCAAGACCATTCACATGATGGTTTAAAAGATTTTGTGTAAAAACCAATTCAGTTTTTCTAACCAGATATATAGTTTAAAGGCCTTCTATAAGACTGGTTAAAACTTGCTCGTTACAAACAAGTATGATTTTTTCTAATTGATTATGTCTCATGAGACAACTGATAAATCAAGGGGAATTCATTTACATATCCACAACCGATGTTATACTGCTCCAAATCATTCCTCATCTATTTAATAATCAATTGAACTCACAAAAAGAATCCTTATAAGATATCTATATTGATATGAGGTTACTAATTTATCAATAGTTCTCCAATTAATCAATAAACACTCAATGTAATAAATGTATATTAAAATTGTATATGATTTAAAAATAATAATATCCCTTAAAAATAATTTGTATATTTAGTATATTTTTTTTCTAATTATATATATTTATAAGAAATTTACTACTTTAATAGAATGTTGACAATCAAAAAGTAAAATGATATGGTAATGAAAAATTTTACCTCTTGGTAATATTGGACTCAAAACCCCATGTATAAGATAATTGAAATTAAACAATAAATTCCCATGAGTTATTAATAAATCATTATATTAAATGAATATTTGGAAGCATATACACCACATAAAAGTGAATTGGTGCATAATAACCAAATATACTGAATAGAATATAAACTGAGATGAAATAACTTACCTTATTTATCATTTTGGTTGAATTTGATATAACCTCATGTATAGTGGTATTAAAAAGTTATTGAATTATAATAAAACCATAATAATAGTTATGTTATGTTATCTAATTATTTTATGAAATCTTATCAGTTTTTTAGAAAAAAATGTTTTCTTATTGTTTTGGGTGTTAATTTCCTTATTTTTTTATTCTTGTTTTTCTAGAAATATTATGATTATTTCATATATTATATAGTTACATAACATTACTAATAATAATCTTGTCAATATTATAACAGTTTTCCATAAATTTAACTTTTAATATAAATAATGAATTATAGTAATGAAAAATGAGGCATGTTAGTGTCATTGAGATAGTAGATCATAAGTACACAAGAGTAATGCATTCGTTTTTCAATAATTATTTTATAAAATAGATAAGTAATACTTTAAATTTCAATAATAATAAAAATTATAATTAATATTATTTTATACACACCAAATATATATATATATATCATTTAACTAGTCTAGTGATGAAAGTAGTGTCACATCCCATTATGAAGGTGTTAGTCTATGTGTACATCGATGACGTCACCGTAATTCAATGAGTGAAGAAAGAAAAAATTAAAATGTCTTATTTTATATCAAGAATAAAAAATATTTCATTAATTTAATAATTATTTCTTATATATAATATATAATCATTAAAATTATTTCTTATGACGTTTTATGTGAATAATTATTGAATGTTGAATTACATAACTTCGCAAAGTGGTAGTCCACCGTACACAAAAGGAAATTATTGTGTCTTCTACAAAATGTGAGGAAAAAAGTAGAATATTATATAATGACTCTAAATATATAATTATTTTATAGATATCAAATATATAATTTGTATCTATCATCATAACCATTATTGAGAGGTGGTAATAAAAAAACGTACATTGATTCATGAGTTGATAGTCCTCTAAACTCACAGATTATTAATTCGTAATGTATTTGACGGAAGAGTCAATGGATATATGTAATTATATTATTATAAATGAATATCATTATATTTAATATAATGAGGATAATATATATTAATGGTTTTACATAAAATTAATGATGTTGAGAAGGATGTAAAATAATGTTGCTCGTGGGAGAATGTTACATCTTTTTCAGGTATCTTGGTTTTATTTCGACTAATGCAACGACCCGAAATTTTGAATAAATTTGGTTTCCTAATTTTGTGTGTTATTTTATACTCAGCACAACTATTTCATTTGATAACATTTGTATAATTAAAATGAGACCATTTGGTTTTTACTGTTATATGACTGTTGGTCAATATGAATGCTGGAAACTAAACGTTTTGATTATTGTCTCTAAATATAAGTGATATTGGTTAATTTATATAGAAAGGAGATTAGATGGCCTCATCCAGTAGTCTCTAGCCAATCGAAGCCCATCTAATAGAACTTGGGAAGGAGGTAGCACCACTGGGCTTTTCTCTGGACCAAACCCAAGCCGAACATCATCGTGTAAAGCCAGAACAGAATCACCTTCGCAAGAAGATCAAAATGATAGAAATTATTACTCTTGCAATGTTGACCAAGCTGCCCCATGATTTTATCACCCTAGAACACCTTACACTTAGGTCCTATACTAATGTTATAAGGGGGTATTTAATGAGACTGTAACAGCCTTGTGTAATCCATTAATTTAAATAAAAATTGCGATTTCTTCTTATGATGATGTTTGTGAATTTTCAAATGTCCGGATAAATATAGTATGCATATTTTTTTTAATGAATTATAGAAAAAGGATATTTGAAAATATTTATGTAAACCTTAGATAATTAATTAAGTGTAATGATTTTCAAAAAATTGTCTTCTATAATTATATTCAGTACGAAATTTAGTGTTTAATAAGGTCAAATAAATTTTTGATGAATAATAAATTATGAATAGTGATTTTACACATAGGATTAGTAATGAGACCAAATGGATTAGTAATCTCACATAAAGAAAGTATTAATATAATCTTGGTATCATGATTAAGTAATGGGATTCAATAAAATAGGTAAATAACTGTTTCGGAAATTATTAGTCAAGTATTAGTTTTTTCGGGCGAATAGAGATTTTTATATAAAAATTAAATTGAAAATTTTTAGAAAATTATTTATATAAAATGGATTTCATTTTTGAACTGAGAGCATCAATTTTATGTTAAGTTAATTTTTTGGGATTTTTCTGAAAAAAATTAATTTTCGATGAAAAGAGTATTTTTTAAAAAATTAAAATAACAATATTTAGAAAATCATTTTTATAAAATGGATTTCAATTTTGAAATAAGTACATCGATATTTGGTTAAGGTGAAATTTTGGGATTTTTCTGAGAAAGTTGAATTTTCGATGAATAGTGAAATGATGTTTTTAAGTTACGAGTGTTTAATGACATCATTAAATGATGTATTAAGTATGTAATAAATATGGTCGACTTATGAATAGTACGATAAGGTATGAGCTGTCCAAAGTGGCAAAAACCATGGGAAAATACCATGGGCAAGCCCATGGTTTTTCCAATACCACCAATGAGGTGTCCCCTGGCCATTAATGCCTTGGTCCCTCTCTCTTTCTTTCCATGTACTATCTTTTCTCTCATTTCTTTTATGTTACTGGTTCTTATGTTAGATGGTGTTCTTTTATATTCATCCTACTGTCCTTTTCATGTTAATATTATGATAGAACCCCTATTTCTATCATCAAATCATTTTAAGAATGTTTAACTAGCGCCGTTAGGATCCCGAATTTTTTAGGGTTCTTTCACCCTTCTCGTTTCAAAAACTATTTTCATGTCAAGTCTTTCATGTTCCTTTTTTTTATGTTGGGTTATTATCTCTATATCTATCATAGTTATATTTCATGTTCATATTATGAGATACCCCCACTTCCTCTAATCAATTCATTTTAAGAATGTTTAAGTGGCGTCGTTAGGCTACCGAATTTTTAGGGATTCCTTCACCCTTATCATTTTCTAGATCTATTTTCATGTCAAGTATTTCATGTTACTTTTTATTTTGTTGGGGTATGAACTCTATATCTATAATACTTATATTTTATGTTAATATTATGTGAGACCCTATTTGATCTCGGTAATTAATTTTTTTTGATGTTTTAAGTGACGCCGTTAGGCTGTTGAATTTTCATAAGAGAAATCTTATTTTTTTCTTCCTTCAATGTTTTTCATTTCATAAGGTATGTCATTCAAATTTTATTACCAATTTCTTATATATTTTATATTCTGTCCCTCTACTACTTTATGGATCATTTATGAGTGGGTGACCCATGTCCCCTCTTTTTTCAACGTTTTCTAAAACCCTGCAACATAGCTGTTATGCTGCCAAATTTCCATCTCAAAATGTCTCTCTCTTTTTCTCAAATTATTTTATTTTATTAAAAGGATAATCAAAGATATTTCTTCTATAGGGGTATTCAAACATGAAGAAAAATTTTCTATTTTAAATTCTTGGATTTACATACATGAAACCGGCTTTCCGTTTCCGTGGGTTTAAATTGACATAAAGATCATGTCTTTAAAGGAGATTTTAAAACGTTATGATTATGAAAGGAAACCCATTTATTTTATGCAATATGGGTTATTTATGAAATTTTTTATGATGATATATTTGGCTAATATGATAATAATGGAAAATTTAAGGGTGCGCCCGGATAGCGCTCCAATTATTTGGGTAAAGACTTAATCTCTAGAGATTACCATTTTTAACGACTCCTTGGTGAATAACCTTGGTAATTTTTAATGACTCCTTTGGGATGGTCCTTGGTGAAATGGAACTGATTGTCTATGTTAAATGTTATAGCCCCATCTTCAAGTTATAAAACACGTTATTTTTATTATGATATGCCTCATGATCTCTTTCTCATTCCTTAAATTTATTTTTCATGACTTGTGATGTGTCTCAAGTTCTCATGTAAAATGTGTCCCTTGTTTCCATTACTGGGCCTTCTGCTCACCCTTTCCTTTGATGTATGCTCCCAGGTTATGAGATGTTGTAATGAACATGGGATTAACAATGAATAAGCCTTTCTAGTGTCTAAGAAAAATATTTTTTGGTCTCATGTAATATGTTCCTGGTTTCTAAGACACTAAACCATAAAGATCCTTGGTTTTTGTATAATGTAATGAATGTTTATGTGATTAAAAGGAGAGATTCTATAGTTAGTATCAAAGGATAGTTTAGTTATTTGTGGATATTAGTATATGAAAAACTTTGGAATAACCCTATAGAAAAGTTTAAATATAGGAAATCATCCTGGTATTTTGGTGAGTATTGAGTAAGGGGTTGGCATGAAAATACATCCCTGTCTGGATACGAGTAGGTATATGTGGATCTGGAACAGATGTACATAGGGGTGAAACCCGAAAACACCGCTTTGAGCTAGAATTGAATTGGAACTGGTACACGACAACGGTCCTTGCTGCACTCTTGGTTACGATACACCCAGGGGATATGCTATGGTAAATTCATATGCTTAGTATGAACCATTATTAAAGGAACAATGCTAAAATAAAATAAAGATTCACATAAGAATATATGATCATGGATAACCTAGATTAGAACCTATTAGATCACAAGTTAGGGTATACTTTACTTCTAAAAGTATATCCTTCTATGGTTAATTATTCCTTTTAATGATTATTGGCTAAGTGTTTAAGCCCCTAATTATACTTTCTTTTCTTAGATAATGGCGGGAAATGGAAGAACATGTCAAAAAAACCATTGTGATAGGAAATGTGATGATTTCCCTATTCATATGACAGAGATGACGAGACATCATGTTGAATATATTGTGATTATGCCAAACTAGCTATCAAAAATCACAATTAATAATTATTACCTAGTTGAATGGCCAAATTTATCAAGTAAGAAGAAGACGAAGTCTCAAGGATGTTCATCTGATAATGTTGATAAGGGAAAGAAGACCCAATTTCCCTTGTGAAAAAAATTGTGGAAAGGGGAAGCAAGAAGAGTGTCACTAAGAGCCGGGAGGTTTTTTAAGTGTGTTGTGATAGGGTATAAATTAGCCAATTTCTATAAAAAAATGGACAATGTGATGAACAGATATAAGGTTCGTTCTAATGTACCTTATACTTTTCAATGTCGTAAATGTGGAGAAGTTGGACATTATCCAAGGAAATGCTCTCCTGGAAGGGATGAGAAGCATAATGAGCATCTACAATCTTCAAGGACAAGGGAACAATGAATGTCTTATGCTGAAATGGATGATGATGACTAAAGTACATGTAACTCCTTTGCAATAATATTCTATGTCATGTTGTATTCTAGTTCGTTCCTAATGAGAATAACTTTATTTTTTCTAAGAACATTGAGTCACTACCTAAGATGGTTTTATATCATTAATGAAAACATCTATTGTTATGTACCACATGATGATGTTGTGAAGCTGTTCATCTTGAAAAAATAGATGATTAGTGGATTAAAAGATGATTATTATTTTGGAAGATGTTCACTATTTTGGGAACCTTATACGATCGAGGTAAATATATTACTATGGTATTTTATTTGAGGAGTAAAAGGTTGACTTATATTTTGAAAAATTGATGAATTTAAGGTGAACTTATAGTAATATATATTTCTTATGGAAAATATTAACCTATCATGGGGAAAATTTGTTTAGGTTTGTTACTATTGTTATAAGATGTTAGGAGTGGTTGATGTTGTTTAGAGATGAAAGATAATGTTTATCTTGGAAGACTATGATATCAAATCCTTCTTATATTTGGGTTTCAACCTTAGTTCTGTTTATTTTGAGGAATTTTAAGGACATTTATTTATGGAATGGTCAATGATGAACATTTTGTAGTACCGTGGATCTTTGAAGATTTAAAGTAGTTTCCCATCCTATGGGGTTATTTATTTTGAGGAGTTGTTTTATCTTTCCCATTATGTTTTTGGTATAAATGTTTAAACATAGATAATTATTCTTTTGGGGATTATGTGACTCTCTAGAAGATGATTCTTGTTCTATGATAAGACCATGTTTTCTTGAATGCTCATCATTTGGGGAAAAGACTAGTCTTGGTAAAAAATTATTATAGGATAAAATCTACATGAAGGTAATTATATTTCATTATGTTTTTATTCAATTTAGTAAATGAATTCCTCAAAATTATGAAAAGGAACATAAAAAAAATGTTTTTGGTTTACGTTTCCTACTGGGTAATCAAAGGCTGTTTACACACTTCATAAGTCTGTGATTTTCATGTGGTTAACTTTCTCATAATCATGTTTTCTATCACTCTCCCTCAGAACATTACCCTTTATTTTCTCTTCCATGTCAATGTTTTCCTACATGGAATCGTTGTGTGAGTTAACTCGGGTGATCTTTGTACATCCCATTGTTTCTTTTAATATAATAGTTTTACTCACTCCTTTTAGGATGTGGGGATTTCAATGAAATTTCCAAACCCAATTTTTAAAATTGTGAGGATGCAATTTCTTAAGGGGGGAAGAATGTAATGACCAGAAATTTTGAATAAATATGGCTTTCCTAATTTTGTTTGTTATTTTACACTCAACAAAATTGATTCAGTTGATAACATGAGTATAATTAAAATGATACCATTGCGTTTCAACTGTTATATGACTGTTGGCCAATATGACCATTGGAAACTAAATTTTTTGATTATTGTCTCTAAATACTAGTGATATTGGTTAATTAATACTGAAAGAAGGTTCGATGGCCTCATCCAGTAGTCTCGGGCCAATCGAAGCCCATCTAATAGAACTTGAGAAGGATGTAGCACCATTGGGCTTTGCTTTGGACCAAACCCAAGCCGAACTTCATCGTGTGAAGCTAGAATAGAATCAACTTTATAAGAAGTTCAAACAGATAGAAATTACTACTTGTGCAATGTTGGTCAAGCCGCCCCAAGATTCTATCACCCTAGCACACCTTACTCTTAGGTCCTATGCTGGTGTCATAAGGGGATTTGTAATTAGACAATAATTGTAACATCCCAAGTAAGTAATGAATAATAGATATTTTTATCTATGTCTATTACTGAATTAGATAGTTTTTAGAGGCTTAAAATGAAAATAAATCCAATCTTAAGCATGGAATACACTAATATTTTTTTAAAGATTGTTTATTGCCTTTTGATGGAAAACCATTTTTAAATCTATCTTTTGACAATTTTATAATCTATATTTGTCAAAATAAATTTATTCTTTATAAATGGGACCTCAAAATTTACTTTGTGTGAATTTTTGGTATTTTTCTAACAATGTTCATTTTTTAATGAATAGTGAAAAATACTGCATTTTACATCAAAACTGCTTTTTAATCTTCTTTATTTATATGATTAGATTATCTTTTGAATTGGTTTTAAAGTTAAATTAGAATCTATTTTTACCATTTAATACAATGGTGGACATTAGGATTAATTTCACTTTGGAATTGGGCATAAACTAATGCCAAACTTTTCATAGATATTGTTTCAAAAAAACCCGCTATTTGTTTTGATAACGGGAATTATTTTTAAATCAATTATTTCAATTTCTGTGATTGAAATTTGTTAAAATGAATTATATATTTGGAATCATAAGGACCAAATTATATAATCAAGTCTCTTTTTTTTGAACATTATGAATAGTAATGACAGTAATTATCTTTAATTATCTTGATTAATGAGTAATAGGGTAGTTAAGGATAATAAAATGATATCATAATAATACAAAAAGACCACAACATGTGTCCTTAGGCTACTGGTTGCCTCATGGCCGACCATGGGATGCCTTGTACCAAACATGGGGGCCCCATGGAATCTCTTTTGTGAGAATGTGACTTTATATCTTTTTATTTTTAAAGAATGTTAAATATGACAAAGAATGTATCACCTAAGTAAACTATTTTTAATTTTTTCTACATAAATGATCTTCTAGACTATAAATATAAATTAGAAATCTGAAAATATTTCCTACATCATGAATTTTTTTTTATAATTTTTAGACATTAAATTTATTAAATTATTTATGACATCATGATGATGCGGTGATTGCCACATTAGTAAAGGATTTAAATAAAATGGAAATATAATTTAAAATCTAAGACCTACACATGTCCAAAACCTATTAAATGTGTTGATTTAAAACCCTTTTCACCTTATCCTCGATACACATCAATGTGGGACCATTAATATTCGAAATTCATTTTAAATTAAATTAACATTTCATTAATTTCCAAGAGTGCCCCTCCTCTTCTCTTATAAAAGGCCCCCAGCTATACCTCCTTACCCACACATCCAAAGCCTTTGGATTGGACAACCCCTTCTCATTTTATCTCTCCACATCCCTCTCTTACTCCTTGAAGCCTCACTTTGGGAAGAAGTCTTCCCAAGAAATCCTTTGAGCTCAAACCAAAGGGAGTTACCCGATTTTAAGGTAATGTCTTCACTTGAGTCCTTTTTTTATTTTGCTTATCCAACCCCCTAAACTCTTTTTATTAATTTCATTTGTAACAACTCCAGTATCTTCAATATACTAGGATGTTTTTTTAAGAAAGATTCGAGCTACAATTACACACACCTACATCTAATGGTTAAAGGACATACTGTTTCTGTGGATGGTGAATTTATGCCTCCCGAAACGATGATTGTTCAACATTATTTTAACCCCTTCAAAGGTGGCCATTAAGATATAACTATATTTATATATGATATATAATATGTTTATGTTTTCCTTAAGCTTCTGTATTTTTCATTTTGTGCATACCTTTATGGTTTCCATTCTGGGTAAACGCGATATCTTCATTTAAGGAAGCGCGGACTACCACCCCCTAAAATTGATTTGATTAGTTAAATACCATTTGTGGGATGTATAAAGGATGGAACTATAATATTATATCTGATATTATTCTGGAATTATAATATACCTTTATATCATTATGATTCCATTCTATAAAATACGAAATAGAAATGAAAGTAGTGTTCATGTGTACGTACGGCTTACCGTCTCCATGAACGGTGCATTTTATTTCTTACCTCTAAATGATTATGTAATATTATAAATGCATGTATATACTGTATATATATGATATATACATCATGATTATAATTCTGGATATTATGGATCGATGAACAACTTGTAATTATAAATGGTTTATTTTTGACTCAAATACAAATGATAGTTAAAACAACCGTTATTAACTTAAATAATTACATAGTGTTCATGAATTGGAAATAAGTGATATAAAAGGAATAATGAACTTGAAAATGGTTCTTAAGAAAGTATAAATTAACTCATGTTTATTATTCAGGACATTAAATAACGATCGAGTCAAGTCGGACCCAAGGTATGGGACTTCGTCTCAATCTCCTTTCATTGAGGCATATTTTGTTTTATAAAATACCTTCTTTTATACGGTGTATAAACCCCTTTTACTTTTTAGTTTATCTAAAAGAAATATTTTTTATACGAAGAGTTTGCTAAACGTCAAAAGGGAATGTTTTTGTCGTACGTATGCGGCGACAACGACTTCTCCGCCGCCGTGACCATTATTTGAGTTTCGGCTTCTTCTACAAGCCTTACCTTTTTTTTAAAGAAAAAAATACCCTGTTTTACTTTTCTTTTATTTTGGTACTGAAAATGGTTTTAATAATGTTTTTATATCAGTATGTTGTATTGATATCTTGTGATTGAAAGGTGTAAATATTATGTTTCCTTTATGCATGTTTTATGTGATACGATTATGTTGAGGTTCTTGGGCATTATTATGAAGACAGGTGGATCCGGGATAAACTAAGGGAGGGTGATCCCGATATAGCTCTCCAATGAATTGAGTAATTTGAAGGAGTGAAACGTTATGGTTTCTTCGAATAGATTTAGGGAATATACTATGATGGGTATTCCAAACGTAACCAAGAGGGTTACTCCCTACGTAAGAATGTTATGAATGCCTCAAGTTACCTTTATGTCTTATGATTTCTATGATTTATTCATGATTTGATGAGGTATGTTAAAGTGCTTATGTTTTATGGGTAAAGTATGATTTCATTCTTATGTATATATGTACCCATGTTTCCTTTCCAAATTTTTATATCCCTTACTGAGCTTTTTATGCTCATCCCATGTTTTTTTGAAATGTTTTTCACAGGTCAAGGGAAAGTTACATGATATGATGATAGTGTCAAGGAAGTGTCAAGAAAGAATCCATGTTTTATTTTAAATATGTTTCCATTGATGGGAAAGATGAATACTATCTTTATGTACCCACTTTGTTTATATGTGCAATGTAATGCATGTTTTATGATCTAATTCTCTAAAACTCTAAACCCGAAAATATCTTCAATGTGTAATCTTGTAATAACTCAAGATTAAGTAAGGATTAAGGCTAGGGCCTTATAGTTGGTATTAGAGGTCGGTTTAGATAACTTTAGGATTTATAATTCTATTAAATGATTATCCAAAAAAAATTTATTGTCAAATTGAAGTGATATAGTATTTGAATATTACCATGTTGCTTCATCTAAGAAATGTTTGTTCAGAATGGTTTTCCACATAGGAAACATGGAAGCAGTTCTAGGAAGGCATGCAGAAGGAAATAACCTTCCGAATCAGCATCTTGAGATGGTCGGAATTGGAACTGAATAGTTTGTTGCAGTAATGGAATAGTTGACTCAAGCGATAAATGGTGGTGGTATCCATGCATGAGATCAGCCAGATCAACCACAGAGGAAGATGTCAGTGGTGGAACATTTCATGAGGCAACATCCCGCATCATTCAGGGGGTCATCTGACCATGTGCTAGCTAAAGGGTGGATTAAAGCACTTGAGAATATTTTCGATGCCATGGGGTGTTCAGAAAACCAAAAGGTTAGTCTTGCTATTTGCCGTTTGGAGGGTGAAGCAGATCAGTGGTGGCCGATGGTTAAAAATATCAGGGATGCTGATGAGATTGATACTCTCGACTGGGATGAATTCAAAGGTATGTTTCTTGAAAAGTTTTTTCCTAAGGCTGTTCGACATAGGAAGGAAAAACAATTCTTGGAATTGAGGAAAGAGGAAGACTCAGTGGATCCCTATGAAGAAAGGTTCACACGATTGGAAAGGTATGCTCCAAATTTTATCCGAGACCTTGATAGTAAAATCAATCATTTTTACTCATGATTAAAGCCAAAATATCGAAGGGAATTATCTTCTCATGAGTTTAAAATTTATTAAAATCTTGTTGGATGTGCTGAGAAGGTGGAATGGAGTTTGCCGATGATCAACTGCTCTATAACAACCAGAAGAAGAAGAGACCAAGGTGGCAGGAGAAAGGGAAGAATTCTTCAAAAAAGTCTGATGGTAAGAAATCTAAGTTTCCAGTTTGTGATAATTGTGACAAAAGTCATGCTAGGGAATGTCTTCTGAATTCTGGAAAGTGCTACCGATGTTGTAAGAAGGGATATAACGATCCATAATTTACATACATTGTTAATACTTCAAAATTGAAGCATACTTATTACAACATATAACAAAACCACGAAAGGACCGTATAGGTATAATGTCTTTAGAAACTGGGAAACATAAACAAATAGTTCATAAAGCATCTACAATGTCTCCCATTTATTTCACCATATCTATAGTCCCTTTTGGCATATCTTACTTAATAACCTTCTTCCTGACCTGGGGAAAGAAAAAATACAAAAGGGTGAGCTCAAATGCTCAGTAAGGGTAAACAAAAGAAATATCAATCACATCATACACATAAGCACATAACTTTTGGAAATCTGAACCTGCAAAAGAGATCATAATTTCATAACATGGGGTAAATCATGGAAGTGAAATGTAGTCACAATAATCATAACTTAAAACATGAAACATTGTGGTATTCAAACATAATCATATAGAATCATTTCTTGTTAGTCAAGACTCATTGCCAAGACTATCTTACTGGACAATGTCCCATTCTGAACTGATTCACCCTCGTTTCAGTCCTGTTTCACTGAACCGGTATAACCTACCTTTCCAACCATGTCTATCTCATGAGATATAAAATCTTTACCCAATGCATTGTAGGGAGATATAGGTCCCACTCATCTCATAATGATACCATTCTTATGTGTGCCACAAAATCATAAATCATACATCATTTCATAACCCATGTAATAAAAATGGGATTCTTAAACAACATGACATCATAAAACAATTCATATAAGATAAAGGAATTCATAAAAATACTTCCATCACAACATAATAAAATTAATTTAATAATAGGGATAAAAACTGAACCCTTTATTATCATAGAGGGAAAATAATTTTGATAAAACACTTGAAATGAATTCTTGAGGAAAATATCCTTTCTTCTTCAAAAACACTTTTCCTTTCTTAATATGTCATACAATTATAAAATAAAAGAAGTTGATTAAAAATAAACTTGAAAATTTTTAAAGGAATATTCTTGGAAATAATGTTTTAAAAATCCATTCATTTCGTATAAGTTAAATAAAACATTCTTCGTACTTTTTTCGGAAATTTCAAAAAGTACCTCGTACAAAAAACGACAAAAGATTCCTTTTATATCATTTACAAAAAACTCACCGAAGGGTAAAATTGGTTATAAACTATTGTAGATGGATATAAATATTACATATTGCGGAAGCATGTATGTGGATGATAAAATACACCCCAGTAAATTTCAATGTATAAACAATCTCGGATAAAAATGAGATTGTGATATTTCCCTTACCTTAGGTCCGACTAGATTTGTAAGTGTATGAAACTCCTGTATAATGATTTAAATAATGTTATTGACTTATTCCAGAATCATACTTATTTTTATGATATCATATATGGTCATATTTTTAGCTTCTTAGTAGTAATATTTCATTGCAACTTGTTATTCGGGTGATTATAACTTTATGTTTTCATGCGTGTTTTGTCGAATAAATTCATATTCTTCTCTTTAGGTTATAGATACCTCATTTCCAGAATTTTATTAGTGTAATATATATCATATTAATTCATTCAATTCATTTATATAATCACTATGAAATTAAGATCATGTAGAACGAGTCGCATCACATCGTCGATACGGTATTCCGTACGTACGCACGAGTGATGATATCGTTCCTATGATCGTGGAATTATATTGGAGTATATTTATACTATTTCAGAATCAATATCACTTTATAATAGTCATATATAGTCATTATTTACACCATTATACCCATCAAAGTAAGGTGGTGGTGGAAAATAGATCACAGCACGACGTGGAGACGGTATTCCGTACGTACGCACGCGCGGTGATTTTTTTTCCCGTAGGATGGATAGATGGTGAAATAGGGTTGTTTCATACGTATAATAACATATCAGTAAATGATTTATAATTATTTTAACACTTCATAATGAAACAACTAAAGAAGAAGAAGTGGAAGAAGAAATAAATATGAAAGAATCGGTAACAGACATTATCTCTTCTTTGAAATGCTTCTTTGAGACCTCCTTTTAGGGCACTAAAATGGGTCTTTGAAGAAGACCAGAACCTCTAGGATGTTTCTAGGGAAGTGGAGAGGAGGAATTGGCAGGGGTTGGCCGAGCTAGAAGGATCAAAGTGGTGTGAGGAAGAGGGGGAGGAGGTGTCCTTTTATAAGGGAGGAGAGGGGAACCTTTGGAATAACTAAAACTATTATTTTATTATAAAGCCATGTTCGGTTTTAAATAGATCCAAATTGATATATTTCGAAGCTAAAGTGGGGATGGGTCGAAATCCTCTCATCCAATAGGATTTAGACAATTTTAGGTTCCTATTTTAACCTTATCATTTAAATTTAACATTAAGTTAAATAATTTTACTTTTAGCATGTCTTCTTGTGTTCATATACTATAATGTTAATAAACTTACTATAAGCAGCCAAGAGAACCCCAAGTTGTTTATTATTAATATATATAACCTTATCTAAGTCATTTTGCAGAACCGTAGATTATTAGGAATAAAATAACAATTAATAATATAATATTTGTTTTAAAAACTTTTTTATGTCAATTTTGACACTATTTAGTAATTGATTTTTGTGAAAATCATAAAAGAATTATTAGTTCGAACCAAGTTAATTAAATAAATACTAACATGTTATATTAACCTAGAAAATTAGTGGGATTCATAAAAAGTCTCAAATTTCATTTATTTTGTTGTTTATAACATTAATTATGTCAATATTTTATTAATACAATAATTACTGCATCATCATTGTGTCATAAATAAATAAATTTATTTAAAGTCTAAAAATTATAAATAAAATATCATTATGTAGGAAATCTTTTTAGATTTCTAATGAATATTTATAATCGAATTTATCTTATGTATAACCCCATATTAAAAATGTTTTAGTTATTAAACATTGATTTTTAACTATTTTAACTATTCATTAAATAAAATAATATTAAATGTCATAATCTAATCCAAGTGGACCTAAATGGTCATATTATATTCATAAAGTTGCTTTTGGCTGAATTACACTTGTCCAATAGAATTGGGACATGTGTTAGGGTAATAGTAATATCATATTTACCCTTAGTTACCCTATTTACTATTAACGGCGGTAAAAAAAGTAAAAAGTTACTATTCATCAAAAAATTATTTTTAACTCATTGAACCACATTTTATTTACTAATATCAACCATGTCTGTCGGATTTTCAAAATTCTATTCACAGAAGAGGTAAAAATAAATTTTATGCAAAATTCAGTTTTTAACCTACCACTTAGTGGTTTCACTATTCATCAAAAATTGAAAGTTTTCAGAAAAATACCAAAATTTCACCCTAGGCTAATTTTGGTATTCCAAATCCAAAAATGAATTCCATTTTGAAAAAGAAAATTTACAATATTTCAAAAATTGGTTATTACTATTCATAACCGCTAGTTTTAATAATATTTTAATAGCATATCGTTGTTTAGTGAAACTCAATATTGCGTACGACGCAAGCTATCGAGGAAGGTCGCGATTTCGTGTAAAGTAAGCCAAGAAAGTGTTGTGTAGAAAAATATTCATTTGATGATTTATATAACATAAAATTCTCGTGTGTTACATTTTACCCCCCTAAAAATGAATTTCGCCCTCGAAATTCATCACTTTGAAACAAACAGATGAGGATACCTCTCCCTCATCATATCCTCAAGCTCCCATGTTGCTTCTTCTAATTGGTGGTTCCTCCATAAAACTTTCACCAATCGAGTGGTCTTGTTTCATAGGACTTTTTCACTACGATCCAGAATCTCTATCGGTTGTTCTTCATAAGAAATATCTTGCTCCAGTGGTACAACTTTTGAGCTGAGTACATGTGAAGGATCAGGTATGTACTTTCTTAGGAGAGATACATGGAACACATCGTGAACATGAGAGAGATTCAGTGGAAGCGCCAATCTGTAAGCTACCTTCCCTACACGATCTAGTATTTCGAAAGGACCGATATATCTAGGGCTTAACATCCACTTCTTTCCAAATCTCATAACCCTCTTCCAGGGAGATATTCGTAAGAACACTTTATCACCCACTTAAAACACTAGGTCTTTTCTTTGGTTGTCGGCATAACTTTTCTGTCAACTCTGAGCTGCTCTTATGTGTTGTTGAATAGATCTGACCTTTTCTGCCATTTCATCAATGAGATCAGGTCCTAATAGCTTTCTTTCCCCAACTTCATCCCAGCAAGTTGGAGTCCTGCATTTCATTCCAAAGAGAGCTTCATAAGGAACCATCTGAATACCGGAGTGAAATCTATAATTATAAGAAAATTCCACCAAAGGTAGGTGTTGATCCCAACCTCCTTTGAAATCCATAGAGAAAGCTCTCAACATATCTTCTAGGGTTTGAACTGTTCCCTCAGACTGACCGTCTGTCTAAGGATGATAAGCAGTGATGAAACTCAACTCTGTATCCATGGTATGCTGAAGACTTCGCCAGAACATCGAGGTAAATCTTGGATCCCGATCAGATATAATAGAAAGTGGTACTCCATGCATACTTACCACTTCCTTTACATATATCCTGGCAAGCTGATCTAGAGAGAAATCCTCTCTAATAGAAATGAAGTGTGAAGACTTTGTAAGACGATCAACTATGACCCAGATAGCATTATTGCCTTTGGATGTTTTAGGAAGTCATGTGACAAAGTCCATAGTGATGTTTTCTCACTTCCATTCGGGTATGGGTAATGGTTGTAACATCCCCTTAGACATCTGTCTCTCAGCTTTAACTTGTTGAAAATCCAAGCATCGAGAGACATATTCAGCAACATCTCTTTTCATGCCATCCCACCAGAAGTACTCTTTCAGATCCCTATACATCTTCGTTCTTCTAGGATTAATTGATAATGAAGAACTATTAGCCTCATCCTGCAGCTTCTTCTTTAATTTGGGGATGGGAGGAACACAAACCTGATTCTTGAACATTATTATCCCATCAAAATCAAGGTTGAACTCAGGAACATTTCTCACCTTCTTTTGTAACTCGACATCTTCTTTCTGGGCCTCTTTAATCTTCACATGTATAGATGGTTGAACATTCATTTGAGAAAGATAATATTTTTCCCCTTCCATTATAATTCCAAGATCCATCCTTTGTAAATCCATCAATATTGGATCTTTTGTGATCCTTATCATGGATAAACTAGCATGGTCTTGTCGACTTAATGCATCTTCCACCTTGTTTGCTTTCCCAGGGTGGTAATGGATTGAGCAGTCGTAATCCTTAACTAGCTCCAACCATCTTCTTTGATGCATATTCAGTTCCTTTTTTGTGAAAATATACTTTAATCTTTTATGATCAGTATAAATATCACATCTTTTACCATAAAGGTAATGCCTCCAAATCATTAATGCAAATATTACCGCAGCTAACTCCAAATCATGTGTTGGGTAATTTTGCTCATGGATTTTCAACTGTCGTGAGGCATAAGCTATCACCATATCATTTTTCATAATAACACACCCCAATCCCTTCTTCGATGCATCACTGTAGATCACAAACCTTTCTCCACTACAAGGCAGTGTGAGCACAGGTGCACCAGATAACCTTCTTTTAAACTCCTTGAAATTCTCTTCACATTCTTCCGTCCAGACAAACTTAACTCCTTTCGGAGTCAACATGGTTAGTGGATTAGATAATCGTGAAAAATATTTCACAAAATGTCGATAATATCCATCCAAACCAAGAAAACTTCGGATCTCAGTTATTATTGTTGGTCTCGACCATCTTTCGATAACCTATGTTTTTGATGGATCCATGGATATCCCATCTTTTGAGATTATGTGACCCAAAAATGCAACTTTTTGAAGCCAAAATTCACACTTGGTAAATTTGGCATAAAGCTTCTCCTTTCTCAGGGTATTCAATATAATTCTCAAGTGATCTTCATGTTCTTCCTTGCACTTTGAATAGACAAGAATATCGTCTATAAAGACTACCACAAATTGATCAAGATAGTCTCTAAAGACTCTATTCATCAGATCCATGAAGATAGCAGGGGAATTAGTAAGACCAAATGGCATCACTATAAATTCATAGTGTCCATACCTTGTACAGAAAGCCATCTTTGGTATATCCTCTCGTTTGACCCTTAATTGATGATACCCTGAACGAAGATCAATCTTGGAAAAGTATTGAGCTCCGCGTAGTTGGTTAAATAGGTCATCAATGCGCGAGAGAGGATATTTGTTCTTGATAGTGATCCTGTTAAGTTCTCGATAATCAATGAAGAGTCTCATTGATCCATATTTCTTCTTAACAAATAGAACAGGTGCTCCCCAAGGTGACGCACTAGGGCGTATGAATCCTTTATCAAGATAATCTTAGAGTAGCTTCTTAAATTCCTGCAACTCAATTGGGGCCATTCTATAAGGTGTCTTTGAAATAGGCAAATCACCCGGTACGAGTTCTATTGAGAACTCAACTTCACAATTTGGTGGAAGTCCCAGTAATTCCTCTAGAAAGACATCATCAAACTCCCGTACAATGGGAATATTCTTAATCATGAGTTTCTCACCAACCATTTGAGATAAATAACCTTCATTTAGTTGAATCAAGACCCATAAGATAGAGGAAATTTCCACTGGAAGGTTATGTTCATCCTTGCATTGATAGACGATCATAGATTGATCTGGAATATGAAATGTGACTTCCCTTCTTTGGCAATTTATATGAGCTCCATATAAAGAAATCCAATCCATGCCAAGAATCACATCAAATTCCACTATAGGAAGGATCACAAGATTTCCAGGAAGCACTTTCCCACAAACTTCGATCGGAGAATAATTATAAACTTTTGATGCGACTATTGTTCCATTAGGTGTTGTCACAGCTAACTCAACCTCTAATTGTTGAGGTAATACGGTGATACACTTAGAAAATTCTTCAGAAATAAAAGAGTGGGTGGATCCAGAATCAAATAAAACATTTGCTACTTTAGAGTGGATGGTAAGTGTACCTTTCACCACATCGTTATCGTACTCCACATCGCTAATAGAAATTGCATGTGACTTTCCTTTGTCTTTAGCCTTAAGAGTTTGTTGACGTCGACCATCATCATCAACCCTTGGATTAGGGCATTTATTGGCATAATGCCCCATCTCCTTGCACTTGAAACATTGAAGTGTAGTAGGTTCATTCTGTGTATCCCTTCCTTTTTTTGCATCATTATAAATCTTCTTCCCATCATCGCGGCATTCAAATTCTCGATGACCTTCCTTTCCACATTTGAAACATTTACTTGTCCCTTTTAGACAACTCCATCTATGTTTCTTTCCACACTTTGAGCATTAGGGAAAGCTCGTCTTCTTTTCAGTGTGATCTTTAGATTTTCCTTTGAATTCCATTTTCCTCTTCTTATCTAACCCATTTGACTGATGGGTTACTCCAATATCCATCTCGACTTTGAGAGCACATCGAACGTTTTCCTCGTAGCTATTGAAGTCCCTTATGGCTAACGCCCTTCGAAGAATTGGTTTTAAGCCACTAAAGAATCGATCGATCTTACTCTCAGGTTGGATAATAATACTAGAAGCGTACATTGCAAGTCTTGTAAAATTTTCTTCATAGGTACCAACAGATTCATCATCCTTTTTCTTTAGTTCAAGAAACTCTTTCTCTATCTTTGTTCGGAGAATACGAGGGAAGTACTTATTGAAAAATAAGTTCTTTATATCGTCCCATTCCATGGACTCAATTTCATCCCTTTGCATCGTATTCTTAATAAGATTCCACCATTGATCATCATCTACTTCCAAACGATACACTGCTAGGATGACTTTATCATGTTTAGAACATTGAAGAACTGAAAATATCTTTTTAGTAGTACTAATCCATTGTTCAGAAACTAATGGACCAGTAGACCCGCTGAAAGAAGGTGGACGTTGTCTCATGAAGGATTCAACAGAATGTTGCTCCTTCCTTTGCTCGTTTGGATGTCTTGCATGATTCATAGCTTGAGAATGTTGTGTGAGAATGGCTACAAGATTTTTCATTCCATCTCCCATAACATTTGGTGGCTCGGGGGGACAATCATTTCATTTCCCGTCGCATTCCGCATTAACACGGTTCCTTCGGGTTCCAGCCATTGACTAAAACCAAGAAGAATAGTGTGAGCAACAATAATTATAATAGGAAAACCACATAATCAAGAATAAAATTTCACACATATGGTCTTATCCTAGGTTATTCATGGCCATTTCTAAAACACTAAGATTTTGTTCTATGCTTAGACTTATCCTTAGGGTTCTTACTAAGGCTTTCACCTCCTAGTTTCCAAAGGTTGACTATACCTTTCCTCTAATACCAACTATAACGACCCATACTTTACATACATTGTTAATACTTCAAAATTGAAGCATACTTATTACAACATATAACAAAACCATGAAAGGACCGTATAGGTATAGTGTCTTTAGAAACTAGGAAACATAAACAACTGGTTCATAAAGCGTCTACACTGTCTCCCATTTATTTCATCATATATATAGTCCCTTTTTGGCATATCTTACTTAATAACCTTCTTCCTGACCTGGTGAAAGAAAACATACAAGCGGGTGAGCTCAAATTCTCAGTAAGGGTAAACAAAAGAAATATCAATCACATCATACAGATAAGCACATAACTTTTGGAAATCTGAACCTGCAAAAGAGATCATAATTTCATAACATGGGGTAAATCATGGAAGTGAAATGTAATCACAATAATCATAACATAAAACATGAAACTTTGTGGCATTCACACATAATCATATAGAATCATTTCTTGTTAGTCAAGACTCATTGCCAAGACTATCTTAGTGGACAATGTCCCTTTCTGAACCGAGTCACCCTCGTTTCAGTCCTGTTTCACTGAACCGGTATAACCTACAGTTCCAGCCATGTCTATCTCATGAGATATAAAATCCTTACCCAATGCATTGGTGGGAGATATAGGTCCCACCCATCTCATAATGATACCATTCTTATGTGTTCCACAAAATCATAAATCATACATCATTTCATAACCCATGTAATAAAAATGGGATTCTTAAACAACATGACATCATATAACAATTCATATAAGCTAAAGGAATTCATAAAAATAATTCCATCACAACATAATCAAATCAATGTAATAATAGGGATAAAAACAAAAACCTATATTATCTTAGAGGGAAAATAATTTTGATAAAACACTTGAAATGAATTGTTGAGGAAAATATCCTTTCTTCTTCAAAAACACTTTTGCTTTCTTAATATGTCATACAATTAAAAAATAAAAGAAGTTGATTAAAATTAATCTTGAAAACTTTTAAAGTAAGATTCTTGGAAATAATGTTTTAAAAATCCATTCATGCTGTATAAGTTAAATAAAACATTCTTCATACTTTTGTCGGAAAAGTCAAAAAGTACCTCGTACAAAAAAAATGACAAAAGATTCCTTTAATATCATTTACAAAAAACTCACCAAAGGGTAAAATTGGTTATAAACTATTGTAGAAACATATAAATATTACATATTGAGGAAGCATGGATGTGGATGATAAAAGACACCCTAGTAAATTTCAATGTATAAACAATCTCGGATAAAAATGAGATTGTGATATTTCCCTTACCTTAGGTCCGAATTGATTTGTAAGTGTCGGAACATACTGTATAATGATTTAAATAATGTTATTGACTTATTCCAGAATCATACTTATTTTTATGATATCATATATGGTTATATTCTTAGCTTCTTAGTAGTAATATTTCATTGCTACTTGTTATTCTGGTGTTTATAACTCTTTGTTTTTATGCGTGTTTTGTCGAATAAATTCATATTCTTCTATTTAGGTTATAGATACCTCATTTCCAGAATGGTATTAGTGTAATATATATCATATTAATTCATTAAATTCATTTATATAATCATTATGAAATGATGATCATGTAGAACGAGTCGAATCACATCGTGGAGACGGTATTCCGTACGTATGCACGAGTGATGATATCTTTCCTATGATCATGGAATTGTATTGGAGTATATGTATACTATTTAAGAATAAATATCACTTTACAATAGTCATATATAGTCATTATTTACACCATTATACCCATCCAAGTAAGGTGGTGGTGGAAAATAGATCACACCACGACGTGGAGACGGTATTCCGTACGTACGCACGCGCGATGATTTCTTTTTCCGTAGGATGGATAGATGGTGAAGTAGTGTTGTTTCATACTTATAATAACATATAAGTATATGAGTTATACTGATCTTATTACTTCATAATGAAACAACTGAAGAAGAATAAGTGGAAGAATAAATAAAGATGAAAGAATCGGTAACGGACATTACCTCTTCTTTGAAGTGCTTCTTTGAGACCTCCTTTTAGGGCACTAAAATGGGTCTTTGAATAATACAAGAACCTCTAGGATGTTTCTAGGGAAGTTTAGAGGAGGAATTTTCAGGGTTTGTCTGAGATAGAAGGTTCAAAGTGGTGTGAGGAAGAGGGGGAGGAGGTGTCCTTTTATTAGGGAGGAGAGGGGCACCTTTGGAATAACTAAAACTATTATTTTATTATGAAGTCAGGTTCGGTTATAAATAGCTCCAAATTAATATATTTCGAAGCTAAGGTGGGGATCGGTCGAAATCCTTTCATACAATATAATTTAGGAAAGTTTAGGTTCCTATTTTAACCTTATCATTTAGATTTAACATTAAGTTAAATAATGTTACTTTTCCCATGTCTTATTGTGTTCTTATACTATAATGTTAATAAACATACTATAAGCAGCCAAGAGAACCCCAAGTTGTTTATTATTAATATATATAACCTTATCTATGTCATTTGGCCGAACCTTATATTTTTAGGAATAAAATAATAATTAATAATATAATATTTGTTTTAAAAACTATTTTATGTCAATTTTGACACTATTTAGTAATTGATTTTTGTGAAAATCATAATAGAATTATTAGTTCAAACCAAGTTAATTAAATAAATACTAACATGTCATATTAACCTATAAAATTAGTGGGATTCATAAAAAGTCTCAAATATCATTTATTTTGGTGTTTATAACATTAATTATGTCAATATTTCATTAATAAGATAATTACTGCATCATCATTGTGTCATAAATAAATAAATTTATTTAATTTTTAAAAATAATAAATAAACTAAACTTATGTAGTAAATCTTTTTATCTTTCTAATGAATATTTATATTCGAATTTATCTTATGTATAACCCCATATTATAAATGTTTTAGTTATTAAACTTTGATTTTTAACTATTTTATCTATTCATTAAATAAAATAATATTAAATGTCATAATCTAATCCAAGTGGACCTAAATGGTCATATTATATTCATAAAGTTGTTTTTGGTCGAATTAGACTTATCCAATAGAATTAGGACATTTGTTAGGGTAATAGTAATATCATATTTACCCATAGTTACCATATTTACTATTAACCGCGGTAAAAAAAAAGTAAAAAGTTACTATTCACAAAAAATTTATTTTTATCTCATTGAACCACATTTTACTTACTGATATCAACTGTGTCTATCGGATTTTTGAAATTCCATTCACAGAAGCGGTAAAATTAAATTTTATGCAAAATTCAGTTTTTAACCTACCACTTAGTGGTTTCACTATTCATCAAAAATTGAAAGCTTTCAGAAAAATACCAAAATTTCACCCTAGGCTAATTTTGGTATTCCGAATCCAAAAATGAATTCCATTTTGAAAAATAAAATTTACAAAATTTCAAAAAGTGGTTATTACTATTCATAACGGCTAGTTTTAATAATATTTTAATAGCATATCGTTGTTTAGTGAAACTCGGTATTGCGTACAACGCAAGCTATCGAGGAAGGTCGCGATTTCGTGTAAAGAAAGCCAAGAAAGTGTTGTGTAGAAAATGATTCATTTGATGATTTATATAACATAAAAGTCTCAGGTGTTACAAGGGACATAAGGCTCGTAATTGCACTGAAAAAGATCAAGGTGAAGGTAAGACAAAATTTGATTTATAGTTAGAGAAATATTTTAAGTGCAATGAGATGGGTCACTATGCAAACGAGTGTCCGACAAAGAGCTTGAGTGATGGGAAGCAGTTAGACTACAAGAAGAAAGCGGTGGTGAAATCCTTTGCAACTACATCAGCAGATGTCGGTCCATCAAATGAAGTTGTATCAGGTACTTTGTTTGTTTTTTCAGTTTATGCCAGTGTGTTTTTTGATTAGGGGTCTACACATTCTTTCATCTCTGAAACATTTTGTAGTAAAATGGGAATACCATCTCAAGAAATGACTCCTGAACTTTTGGTAAAAACACCTGGGGGAAATTTTTAGGGAAAAAGAATTTATAAGAATCTTCCTATCCTTATCTGTGGAAAGAACCTACTTGCAAACCTTATTGTTCTACCTCTAGTAGAGTTTGATGTCATACTGAGTATGGATCGACTCTCTATTTACCATGCTAAGATTGAATGTAGAGCTAAAGAAGTTTCTTTTTAGAAAGACTTTCAGTTTGTGTACAAGAATGAACCCTTACTATTGATAACTTATCAAGAGGCCAAGAAACATGTATAAGATGGAAATGAATGTTACCTTGCACAAATCATTGAAAATAAAGGAACAGTTCAGATTAATGATTTTCCAGTGGTAAATGAGTATCCTGATGTTTTTCCTGATCATTTGCTTGGAATAATACCAGATCAGGAAGTTGAGTTTACTGTTGACTTAGTTCCTGATGCTAAGCCAATTTCAAAACACCCTTATCGAATGGCTCAAATTTAACTTTTAGAGTTGAAGGAGAAATTACAAGATTTATTAGAGAAAGGTTTCATTCGACCTACCACATCACCATGGTGTGCTCATGTTTTATTTGTTAAAAAGAAATATGGTTCAATTAGACTTTTCATTGATTATAGAGCCTTGAATAACATCACTGTTAAGAACAAATATCCTTTTCCTCATATTGATGATTTGTTTGATCAGCTCCAGGGAGCTCAGTATTTTTGATTGATTGACTTGAGATCGGGGTACCATCAGCTGAAGGTAAAGGAAGCAGATGTTCCGAAGACTGCGTTCCATACAAGATATGGCCATCATGAATTTGTAGTAATTCCTTTTGGGCTAACCAATGCACCTGCTGTATTCATGACTTAATGAATAGAATTTTCCATGAGTTCTTGGATAAGTTTGTGGTGGTTTTCATTGATGATATTATGGTGTTTTCTAAAAGTAAAGAAGACCATGAAAGACATTTAAGGGTTATCTTGCAAACCTTAAAAGAAAAGAAACTGTATGGAAAATTCAGCAATTGTGAGTTTTGGTTGCAACAAATTTCATTCCTTGGTCACATTGTTTCTAAAGATGGGATAACTATTGATCCTACAAAAAAAGTTGTGGAAGACTGGCCAAGACCCTCAAATATAACCAAGATTCGTAGCTTCCATGGTTTGGAAGACTACTACCGAATTTTTGTTAGAAATTTTTCACGGTTATCTAGTCCAATGACTAAGCTAACTCAGAGGGGTGTTAAGTTTATCTGGACAAAAGAATGTGATGATTGCTTTCAGGAATTGAAAAGAAGATTGGTGAATGCTCTAGATTTGGAACTACCTTCCAGGAATGGTGATTTTGTTATATACAGTGATGCTTCACTGAAAGGAATTTGTTGCGTCCTAATGCAGAACGATCAGGTTATTGCTTATGCATCACGACAATTGAAAACTCATGTGGTAAATTACCCTACACAAGATTTGGAATTAGCTGCTGTTGTTTTCGCTTTAAAAATTTGGATTCGTCATTTGTATGGAGTAAGGTGTGAAATATATACTGATCACAAAAGTTTAAAGTATATATTCACTCAGAAAGAGTTAAACATGATACAGAGGAGATGGATGGATTTAATCAAGGACTATGATTGTACAATTCCTGACCATCCGGGAAAAGCAAATAAAGTGGATAATGCTTTGAGTCGAAAAAGTAATGATTCATTGGAAATGTTGCATTTAGAACATGATCCTTTGGTTAATGATTTGATGAAATTTGGCATAGAAGTTTTTGGTGCAGGATGTTCATCTGTTTTGTTTCATGTATCAGTGAGATCATCTCTATCAGATAGAATCAAGCAAGCACAGAAGCAAGACAGTGGGTTGCAGAAAAAGGTAGAGCTAGTTCAGAAAGGTATGTTGCCTGAATTCAACATTGATAATGATTGTGTTTTGAGATTTGGGAAGAGATTGCGTGAGCATTGTGATTCACCGTTGAAGAGAGAGTTGTTATGTGAAGCTCATAGTTCTCCGTTTTCAGTTCATCCTGGCAGTACTAAGATGTAAAGAGATCTTCGGGAGGATTACTGGTCAGATGGAATGAAAAGAGATATTACTGATTTTACTGTAAAGCAGAGCGGCAGTTACCAAAAGGGATGCTTCAGCCTTTACCAGTGCCAGAGTGGAAATGTGAGAATATATCCATTGATTTTGTTGTGGGATTACTGTAGACATCTCGAGGTAATAATGAAATCTAGGTTATTGTTGATCGCTTGACTAAATCTACTCATTTTCTTGTTATACGAGATACTTTTTCCTTATATCAACTTTCTCGTTTGAATCTTAAAGAGATAGTCAGGTTACATGGAGTTCCCCTCTCCATTGTATCTGATCGTGATCCCAGGTTCACATCTATCTTTTTGAAAGGTCTTCAGAAGTCGTTGGTTACTGAATTAAATTTTCGTACATCTTTTCATCCTCAATCAGATGGGAAGTCAGAACGAAAAATTCAGACCTTGGAGGATATTATACGAGCTTGTTCGATGGATTATCAGGGATGATGGGACCAACATCATTCTTTGATTGAATTTTCATATAATAACAGTTTTCATTATAGTATACATATGGCACCATTTGAGGCGTTATATGGGAAGCGGTGTCGAACTCCAGCTTTCTGGGTTGAAGTGGGTGAAAGGAAGTTGATGGGACCAGAATTGGTAGAAGATATTGCAGAAAAAGTTCAGCTGATTCAGAAACACAAGAGAACAGCTCAGAGTAGGGAGAAGAGTTATGCAGACAACATGAGGAAGGATCTAACTTTTGAGGTAGGTGATCATGTTTTTCTCAAAGTCTCACCATGGAAATGTTTGATGAGATTTGGTAAGAAAGGAAAGCTGAGTCCAAGGTTCATTGGACCATATGAAATTCTGTAGAGAGTTGGATCAGTTGCATACTGGGTGGCTTTACCTCCGAGATTATCTCAGGTACACAATGTTTTTCACGTTTCGATGTTGAGAAAGTATATTCTAGATCCATCTCATGTTTTATCTCCAGAGGTAGTTCAACTGGAAGAGAACCTATCTTATGATGAACAACCGATCCAGATTCTTGACCATATGGAGCAAGTGTTACGAAATAAGGTGATTAATCAGGTAAAGGTTTTGTGAAAAAACCACATGATGGAAGATTCAACATGGGAATCTGAAAATGCAATGAGGGATAAGTACCCCCATTTTTTCAATAAGTAAATAAATTGTGGGGACGCAATTTTCTAAAGGGGGAAGGATGTAACATCCCATGTAAGTAATGAATAATATTTATTTTTATCTATGTCTATGAATGAATTAGATAGTGTTTAAGAGGCTTAAAATGAAAATAAATCCAATCTTAAGCATGAAATACACTAATATTTTTTTAAAAGATTGTTTTACTGCCTTCTGATGGAAAAAAAAATTAAATATATATTTTGAAATTATTATAATCTATATTTGTCAAAATAAACATATTCTTTATAATTGGGACATCAAAATTTACTTTGTGTGAATTTTTGGTATTTTTCTGACAATGTTCATTTTTTTAATAAATAGTGAAAAATACTGCATTTTACATCAAAACTACATTTTAATCTACATTATTTATATGATTAGATTATATTTTTAATTGGTTTTAAAGTTAAATTAGAATATATTTTTACCATTTAATCCAATGGTGGTAATTATTATTAATTCCACTTTGGAATTGGGCATAAACTAATGCCAAACATTTCATAGATATTGTTTCAAAAAAACCTGCTATTTGTTTTGACAACGGGAATTATTTTTAAATCAATTATTTCAATTTCTGTGTTTTGAATTTGGTAAAATGGATTACATATTTGAAATCAGATGTTCCAAATTATGTAATCAAGACTCTTTTGTTTTTGGACATTATGAATAGTAACGACGGTAATTATCTTTAATTATCTTGATTAATGAGTAATCGGGTAGTTAAGGATAATAAAATTATATCATAATAATACAAAAACGCCACAACATGTGTCCTAAGGCTACTGGTTGTCTCATGGCAGACCATGGGATTCCTTTTCCCAAAATTGGGGTCCCCATGGAATCACTTTTGTGAGAAAGTGACTTTTTATCTTTTTATTTTTAAAGAATGTTAAATGTGACAAAGAATGTATCACCTAAGTAAAATATTTTTAATTTTGTATACATAAATATTATTTTAGCCTATAAATATTAATTAGAAATCTAAAAATAGTTCCTACATCATGACTTTTTTTTATAATTTTTAGACATTAAAATTATTAAATTATTTATGACATCATGATGATGCAGCGATTACCTCATTAATAAAGGATTTAACTAAAATGGAAATAGAATGTAACATCTAAGCCCTACACATGTCCAAAACCTATTAGATGAGTGGATTTCGAACCCAAATCACCTGATCCTCGAAACACATCAATGTGGGACCATTAATATCCTAAATTCATTTTAAAATAAAGTAACATTTTTTTTACTATCCAAGGGTGCCCCTCCTCTCCTCTTATAAAAGGACCCCACCTCTACCTCCTTACCCACACTTCCAAAGCCTTTGGCTCGGCCAACCCCTGCCCATTGTGTCTCTCCACATCCCTATCTTATTCCTTGAAGCCTCACATTGGGCAGAAGTCTTTCCAAGGAAGCCTTTGAGCTGAAACCAAAGGGAGTTACCTGATTTTAAGGTAATGTATTCACTTGAGTCCTTTTGTTTTATTTTTCTTCTCCTACCACCTAAACTCTTGTTATTCATTTATTTTTTAACAACTCCAGTATCTTCAATATACTAGTATGTTGTTATGAGAAGGATTCGAGCTACACTTACACACACCTACATCTAATGGTTAAAGGACATACTGTTTCCGTGGATGGTGAATTTATGCCTCCCGAAACGATGATTGTTCAACATTTTTTTAACACCTTCAAAGGTGGCCATTAAGATTTCACTATATTTATATATGATATATAATATGTTTATGTTTTCCTTAAGCTTCTATATTTTTTATTTTGGGCAGACCTTTATGGTTTCCATTATGGGTAAATACGATATCTTCATTTAAGGAAGTGCGGACTACCGCCCCCTCAAAGTGATTTGATTCGTTAAATACCATATGTGGGACGAATAAAGGATGGAACTATGATATTATATATGATATTATAATTTAATTATAATATACCTTTATATAATTATGATTCTATTCTATAAAATATGAAATAGAAATGAAAGTAGCGTTCATGCGTACGTATGGCTTACCGTCTCAATGAACGGTGCATTTTATTTCTAACCTCTAAAAGATTATGTAATATTATAAATTCATGTATATACGGGATATATATTTGATATATACATCATGGATATCATTCTCGATATAATGGATACATTAAAAACTTGTAATTATAAAGGGTTTATTTTTGACTCAAATACCAATGATCGTTAAAACGACCGTTAATAACTTAAATAAATACATAGTGTTCATGACATGGAAATAAGTGATATAAAAGGAATAATGCACTTAAAAAAGGTTATTAAGAAAGTAAAAATTAACTCAAGTTTATTATTCAGGACATTAAAGTACAATCGATTCATGTCTGACCCGAGGTATGGGACTTCATCTCAATCTTCTTTCATTGAGGCATATTTTGTTTTATACACAGCCTTCTTTTATATGGTGTATAAACCCCTTTGACTTTTATGTTTTTCCAAAAGTAATCTTTTTAATATGAAGCTTTTAAAAAATTAAAAAAGGGAATGTTTTTTTCATACGTATGCGGCGACAACGACTTCTCCACCGCCATGACCATTATTTGAGTTTCGGATTCCTCTACAAGCCATACCTTTTTTTAAAAGAAAAATAAATACCCTGTTTTACTTTTCTTTTATTTTGGTATTGAAAATGGTTTTCATAATGTTTTTATATCAATGTGTTGTATTGATATCTTGTGATTGAAAGGTGGAAATGTTATGTTTCCTTTATGCATGTTTTATGTGATACGATTATGCTGAGGTTCTTGGGAAATATTATGAAGACGAGTGGTTCCGTGATAAACTAATGGTGGGTGATCCCGATATAGCTCTCCAATGCATTGGTTAATGTGATGGAGTGAAACGTTATTGTTTCTCCGAAGATATTTAGGGAATATACTGTGATGGGTATTCCAAACGTAACCAAGAGGGTTACTCCCTACGTAAGAATGTTATGAATGCCTCAAGTTACCTTTATGTCTTATGATTTCTATGATTTATTCATGATTTGATGAGGTATGTTAATGTTCTTATGTTTTATGGGTAAAGTATGATTTCATTATTATGTATAGATCTACCCATGTTTCCTTTCCATATTTTTATAACCCTTACCGAGCTTTTTATGCTCATCCCAAGTTTTTTTGAAATGTTTTTCACAGGTCAAGGGAAAGGTACATGATATGATGATAGTGTCAAGGAAGTGTCATGAAATAATCCATGTTTTACATTAAATATGTTTCTATTGATGGGAAAGAATAATACTATCTTTATGTAACCACATTTTTTATATGTGGAATGTAATGAATTTTTTATCATCTAATTCTCTAAAACTCTAAACCCGAAAAGATCCTCAATGTGTAATCTTGTAATATCTCAAGATTAAGTAAGGTTTAAGGCTGAGGCCTTATAATAACAACCTTGTGTAATCCTTTGATTTAAATAAAAATTGTGATATCTTCTTATGGAGAAGTTAGTGAATTTTCAAATGTCTGGAAAAATATAGTATGTATATTTGTGATGATTTCTAGAAAAAGGATATTGGAAAATATTTATTTAAACATTTGATAATTAATTATGTGTAATGATTTTCAAAAAATGGTCTTCTAAAATTATGTTTAGTATGATATTTAGAGTCTAATAAGATCAACATAATTTTTGATGGATAGTAAATCATGAATAGTGATTTTAGGATTAGGATTATAAATGTGACCAAATGGATTTGTAATCTCATTTAAAGAAAGTATTAATATAATCTAGGTATCTTGATTAAGTAATGTGATTCAATAAAAGAGGTAAATAACTGTTTCAGAAATTATTTTTCAAGTATTAGTTTTTTCAGGTTAATAGTTTTTTTTAATTAAAAATATTTGGAAATTTAATTTTATAAAATGGATTTCATTTTTGAACTCGGAGCATCGATATTATGTTAAGGTAATTTTTGGGGATATTTCTGAAAAAATTAATTTTCCTTGAATAGTGTATTTATTTAAAAATTAAATTAAAAATATTTAAAAAATTATTTTTATAAAATGGATTTCATTTTTGAAATAAGACCATCAATATTTGGTTAAGGTGATATTTGGGGATTTTTCAAAGAAAGTTGAATTTTTTATGAATAGTGAAAATAATGTGTTTAAGTTACGGGTGTTTAATGACATTATTAAACGATGTATTAAGTATGTAATAAATATGGACGACCAATAAATAATAAGATAATTTATGAGGTGTCTCAAGTGGAAAAACCAGGGTCATATACCATGAGTAAGCCCATTATTTTGCCAATACCACTAATGAGGTGTCCCTTGGCCATTAATGTTGTGTCCCCTCACTTTCCCTATAAATACCCACCCGTTAATCCATTAGTATTCATTACTAACTCACCAACAATGAAGATATGGCATCATTACCTCCCAAAGAGTCCTCCCAAGGTGCCCCCACACCCTCAAGGTCTTGACCTTTGATATTTAAGAGATACGTTTTAAGGTAATAGATCTTATCCCTCTCTTTCTTTTCATGTACTCTCTTTTATGTAATTTCATTTATCCTCCATGTTCTTATGTTGGAGGATGATCTTTTATATTAATCCTACTTTCCTTTTAATGTTCATATGATCAGTGACCCCATCTTTCTCTCATCAATTAATTTTAATAATGTTTAACTGCGTCGTTAGGCTGCCGAATTTTTAAGGGATTCTTTCACCCTTCTCGTTTTCAAAATCTATTTTCATGTCAAGTCTTTCATGTTCATTTTTATTGTGTTGGGGTATGATCTATATAAATTAAATACGTATCATTCATTTTTATATTATTATATACCCCTTTTTCTCTCATCAATTCATTTTAAGAATGTTTAATTAGTGCCGTTAGGTTGTCGAATTTTTAGCGATTACTTCACCCTTCTCATTTTCATGATCTATTTTCATGTCAAGTTGTTCATGTTTATTTTTATTTTGTTGGGGTACGATCTCTATATATATAATACTTATAATTTATTTTCATATGATTATAGACCCTATTTTATCTCGTCAATTGATTTTTTTGATGTATTAAGTGACGCTGTTAGGCTGCCGAATTTTCATAAGAGAAATCTTACTTTTGACTTTCTTCAATGTTTTCCATTTCATATGGTATGTATTTAAAATATCATTACCATGTTCTTAAATCCATTATATTCTGTCACAATACTATTTTACGGATCATTTATGAGTGGGTTACCCATGTCCCCTCTCTTTTCAATGTTTTCTAAACCCTGCAACATAGTCGTTATGCTGCTGAATTTTCATCTAAAAATGTCTCTCTCTTTTTATCGAATTAGTTTATTTTATTAAGTGAATAATTAAAGCTATTTCATATATAAGGGTATTCAGATATATTTAAAAATGTTCTATTTTAAATTCTTTGGTTTACATACATGATTCTCACTTTCATTTTCCGTGGGTTTAAAGTGACATAAAGATCATGCCTTCAAAGAAGTTTTTAAAATGTTATTATTATGAAAAGAAACTCATTTCTTTTATGCTATATGGGTTATTTATGAAATTTTTGATGATGATATATGTGGATCACATGATAATAAAATAAAATTTTAGGGTGCACCCTAATAGCGCTCCAATGCTTTGGGTAAATACTTAATCTCTAGAGATGACCATTTTTAACGACACCTTGGTGAATAACCTTGGAAATTTTTAATGAAACATTGGGGATGGACCATGGTGAAATGGAAATGATTGTCCATGTTAAATGTTGTAGCCACATCTTCAAGTAATGGAACACCTTATTTTTATTATGATATTCCTCGTGATCTCTTTCTCATTCATTAATGTTATTTTTCATTACTTTTGATGTGTCTCATGTTTTCATGTAAAATGTGTCCCTTGTTTCCCTTACTGGGCCTTATGCTCTCCCATTCCTTTTATGTATTCTCCTAGGTTATGAGATTTTGTAATGAACATAGGATGAAAAAATGAAGATTCCTTTTAATTGTTTAAGAAGAATGTTTTTTTCTCATGTAATAATTTCCTGGATTCCAAGTCACTAAACCTTAAAGATCCTCAGTTTTGTATAATGTACTAAAAGTTGATGTGATAAAAAGGTGGGATTCTATAACCAAAGCCTTACTATAATCAATCTATTTCCAAAAATACATAAAATATGTGGGGTGGGATGTTTGGTGTGGTTTTGGCTATGTTTGAATAATCTAAATGGATTGAGTTGTCTGAATAAGTGTGGGGTGTGAGTTCCCAATTATAGTTAAGGATAAGTAACATTCTTGTAAATACCCAAATGTATTCACTATTTGGAGGTAAATAATACCTAAAGTGTTTCCAAGTGTAAAATAAATGGATGAGAGGGATTCATTGGTTTAACAAAACCACTAACACATTTAATGAAATGTATTATTATCAATTTTTTATGTAGTCATTATGTTTAGTCAATATTAGAGTTTTTCTTTTTACCGTAGTAATAAGTTTTTCATCTTATATAATTTAAAAATTAAGAATAAATGAATGTTATAAATATTTTAAAATTTAAACCCAATTATTCTAAAAATTATATTTAACTGATTATATAATAATCCATGTGTTCTAGAAATTAATTTTAACTGAACCGCTTATAATGTGAAGAAAAACTAGTTTATCCTTAACTGTACTACAAAATTATTTAATATATAGGATTAAATAGTTTTATTATTAAAAATCAATTGTTAAATGAAGGACCATATTTGTTATTTAAAAACATTTAATAATGAGTTTTCATAAAATATGTTTTTAGTAGTTTTAAACCATTTAATAAAATATAATTTATCCCAAAATAACATTGATGGAAATTATGATATTATTAATTTAAATTCGATTTAAAAAATCAATAAAATAATGAAATTTGAATATATTTTTAAAAAACTAAAAAACATGATATATTCATCTAAAAAACTAATTAAACATAATAATTAATTCAGTTTTAATAATAATATCTATATATTTTATAATTTATTTATTTAAATTATTTACCCAAAAATCCATGTATTAGCATTTCATAAGAACATAAAGTAATTATTTCATCTATAAAAAATTAAAATAAATAATCATGTTAAAAAACACATTTATATTTCAATATAATATTAAAAATTGAATATAAGATGTATTTTACCAAAGGAAAATATTTATAAAAATTAAATGGATGAAATATATCCATTTTCACTTGTTCTTTACATAACTTATTATATAAGAAATATTTAAGAAACAATTTCTCTAAAACCCCAAAATATAGATCCAATAGTTATAAGGGTGTATAAATGAAAATCTAGTTGTGGTTGGACAAATTTATATGTGATTTTAGACCTTATATTCTATGTTAAAACATTTAATAAATTTGATTAATCCTTAATTGTTGTAATTAATTTGAAATAATTTCTCTAATTACTATGATGAAAAAATATGGTTACCTTATTTAATAATATAATATTTTGTTATTCAAAATATGGAATCCTTTTTCCCAAATTCAACACACAAATATGGAAGAATATAATTTAAAATTATTCCCATATATGTGATGATAATGTTGGAATTTAATGTGGATATTTTAAAAGGAATACAAATTTTTTATTATAATTAAATATAAAAATGATTAAATGAATTTATTTATAATAAATAAAACCAAATTAATCTAAATTTAATTAAAAAAATTAAAAAAATAAATTTTCTCCACAATTAATTTAAACCAAAAGTTTTTTTTAATTAAAATTTAATATCATTTACTATTCATTAAAAAACATCTCAAAATAATTCCAAAAATACACCCTACGATAATTTTGATATTCCAATTTCAAAAATTTATATTATTTTCTTATATAATTTTAATTTTTTTTAAATCATAGAATTACATTTTTGTCCGAGACATGATTAAAAAATCATTTTTTAAAAATAATCTTTTAAAAAAACATTAATATTTTATTTAAGTGATTCTTATTTTATTTCTAATTAATATATTAATAAAGAAATACATGAAAATTATATATTTTACTATGTATTTATATCATATTTATACCATTTATTCTAATGGTTTGATGAAAACTATAAATATAATAAAATATTGTTGTTCTATAAAACTCATCCTTTCCTATAATGAAATTGTTCAAAAAAATCATTATTTCATGTAATGAATGATTGGCTTAGTGTTTCATGTCGCTTCTAATGCTGAAAAAATGTTATTATTTTAGAATTCTATGATGTGATATTCTCCCCAACATAAATAATTTTTTTCTTTACAATTTAACCTTGATCATTGAAATAAATAGAAAGACATTTGGAAATACCTTTGTTAAAAAACTCACATCATAAGAAGAGTTAATAAAATATCCTATTATTAATAGGGAAATGGAATTACAATAGTCATCTTGAATAATCATATAACTTTTTTTTGGAGAAGGATAATATAGGTTAAAATGAGAACATTGACATGTAATAGAAAACTAACACCAAAATATTGATGTAGTGTGATAAAGAACGTTGATCAAAATATAGTTGTTGATCCATAGAAGGTTAAGGACCAAAAAACAATATAACAAATTGGTGGGAAAATTTTTCATTGATATCATTATAAATGATGGTAATATGATAAAATTTATGTTATTATCATAAACAGGTCCATGATCCATGGTAGTGTCATACAATTGACGATGATCCAATAGATTAATCTAAGGTATATTCCCATGATGCATGAGACATTGATTTTCAAAGTTTCACATCTCCTTGTTATGGAAGTACTATAAATTGTAACATTTTATTACAATTGAAATAATAATAATGGTATCCTTTATTTCAAAAAATTTATCAAACTCCTATTAATATTATGCATGTACTAGGAAATTTCTTTCTAAAATTATCACATGTTCTAAAATATGTCTTTAGATTTTTTATTTATCGATTATTTTCTCATCATAACACTTTTTAATTTTCTTCACTTAGAAGACACCATACAAAATTAATTATTTTTCTATATCATTATAACATTACACTATATCATCATATTACAAGAACATTTGGTGGACCACTTGCCTTTAAAATATAAGACTAATACCATAAAAGAAATGATCATTCTCACTAATTGTATTTTGTAAATTGGTTTGGATCTTATTACTTCTACTAGGTTACATATATTAATAATGGAATTCACTATATTAAACAATATTTTTATAAATTATAATTTACAATCCCAAAATAAGATAGTTACATAACAAATTCTTTTCTAATAATCATAAACATGGTTTCATTTTAGATTTCCATATTTTCAAATACTCTCTTGTTGTTTTTAATTAAAATAAAAATTATACTAAGGATATCCTACTAGGAGTGTAAAAATAGGTGCATAGTAATGGATATTTTTATATACCAAGTAATGATAATGTGAGGCATAGCATGCCTTTTTAAGAGTTATTACCCATAGGTACCTCGATGAATGAACAAAATATAGTTTTAGTATCCATACATGGATGTATTGAAAAGGAAAAAAACATAATTTCTATTTTAATATATCATTGTGTCATTCTAATATACATATCATCAAATCCAGTCATATGGTTATGTTCCTGAATCTTTGTTTTCCTACATCCAGTTTCCAAGGATTCTATAAAAAACCCACTAATACTAACCATAGAGACGCAGACCACATTATACCTAAATCTAGTGCCAACTACCATTACATTGGCATACGATAAAAATAATTACATCCTAATTAAATGAATACTTTAGTAGTATTGGTAAAATAGATACATTCAAGAGTACCATATTAAATTTCATTACCCAAATCAATGATTTTTTTTTGAATGAATTTATTTCATTGATAGTATCCATTAATAACAGTTGTATTACGCTTAATGGAGTCACTGATAATGGAAAAAATGAGGGTGAGATCAAATTCCTTGTAAGGGTTACACACAACCAAAGTAATCATTATTCAACAAGCATTGTCAATTTGGAAAAGAAAAATAGCTAAATACAAACACAATTTAAATAACATTAATTTATGAATTGATTATGTAGAACCAATATGGAAATATGAATAGCTGAAAAAACAAACCATATTATCAATAAATTTAGAGTGAAATACAACCATATATTTTATCATAGTGAATATATCATAGATTATGATAACTAAATTTAAATGAAGGAAATGCTTATTTATAGAAAATAATGGTTCAAATTTTTATGATACATTTATATAAATTTCTATCACAAGATGAATTAAAACTTACATGTTACTAAATGATTTAGTTTGACCAATGATATCTCTAATGTCAAGACACATTACAATATAGATTAAAACCTTCTTGTTATGAAGACACAACATTTGTCCAACTAATTTCCCCTCATGAGACTAACAATTGATCAAGAGGATTTTATTAATTAGTTCCCTACCCAGGTCATATTAGTCCAAATCATTCCTCATATATTAAATAATGAAGTAAATTCAAAAAATGTTTCCTTATTATGTTTTCATATTGAGTAAATAATACATATTAATCAGTATTTCAATAATTAAACAAATTTATTTTAATGTGAAAAACATATCTAAAATTTTTTATGGTATACGAAATAATCAAACCCATTACATGATAATATTGATATTTTTTAAAAATTAAATTTCATGTAAAATATAATAATAATAAAGTGACTTGTTTCCATGGATAGTTACCAATCACAAAAGAAAATAATATTTTAAGGGGAATTTTTACTAATTATGAATTTTTGAGTCAAAGCCCATTGAATGATATAATTTAAATTAAAACATAAAATAGAATAAATTCTGAATTAATAAAGATATTTCATGAAAAAAGGATGATTATATGCACCATATATATGTGAATTATGAATAATAACAAATATGTTTGAATACAATGTTAATTGGGATGAAATCCATTACCGTACACTTCCTTTTGGTTAAACATGATTTAACCTCATTAATAATGGTTTTAAACATATTATTAACTTCTAAAATTAAAATATTAATGTTTATGTTATCATATTTGTTACTTTTACAACATATTCTCAACTATCTATTAATAAATTTTCATTATTTTTATTGGTTTTGGTGTTAATTTTCTTATTTCTCATGTGTTTTCCCTTATAAATATTATGGATCTAGCCATTATTATATATTTATATCATCTCAAAAATAATAATCATTAAATTATTATCATACATGTACATAAAATGAACATATAAATCCAATTGTGAATGTTTCTTATAAAAAAGGAAGCACATTACGATCACATAGAATGTGAGATGTACGTACACAAGAGTAACATTTACTTTTTTCAATGATCATTACCGAAAAATTTAAGTAATATTATATCATTTAATAATGATAATAATATTATTATAAAAATATTTTATACTTATATATATATATATATTATTCATGTTCTTTTTTATGAAAACAGAGTCACATCACATTGTGAATACGGTACTCCACACATACAGAAATGAAATTAACATCATTCATCAAGTGAAAAGTATGAAAATTAAATGACATATTATCATTAAAGAATGATAAATAAGTAATTACTTTCATATTATATAATATAAATCAGATATAATTATTATTATTATTTTTATCACCTTTAATGAAATGAGTTAGTGACAGAAATATAACATCACCTCATGTGGCTGTAGTCAACCGTACACACAAACGACAAGTCATGTACCATATGGAATTGAAGGTAAAAATTAGCATATGATATAATGACTCTATATGTATAATTATTTTTTAAACATATCATACCTAATATAGATCCATTATAATAACCAAACTATAGTTGGGGTAATTGAAAAATGAACGTAAACGGTTCGTAGGGTAGTAGTATGACATACACACAAATAATGACATCATAACCCATTTAATAAGAGTGGTTAAGGGTAAAAGTAAGGAAAATATTATGAAAAAAATTATTATATATTTAAGACAATGAGTTTATTTTATAATGATGGATGAATAATAAATCAATTAGCTGGAGAAGTAATTATTATAAAGATGCATATTGGAGAATATTTTCAATTATTTTTGTGTTTTCATTTGGTTTGAAACAAAAACTTATTATAATTTATTTTATCAAAAAATAATGATTATAGGATGTGTTTATGGTAGTTGGGATGTAATTTGGGTAGGGTATTCATGATCCAAATTTCTTGATATGTGTTAAGGTGTGATAAGAGTACGTTACATTTTATAGTTGGGGAGGAGTGGAATTCTCATAAATAAAAAAGAAGTATTCCCTTTTGGGAGGTAATCGAATCATTATGTGGATGTATGACTTGTCATAAAAATTGGTTATAGATTTTATTGTGTATAAGAACCTCCATAAAGGAATAGTTGTATATTTTTTTATCATTTTCCCTTATTATTTACATTTACACAGTTTTACCAATTTTTTATCATGGTAACTAGTATCCAAACCTAGGTAATTTATGCTTTATGAATATATTAATGTTAGAAATACTAAAAAATCTATTATCACTAATTAGAAAAGATAATTATATATTACAATTTCAAAATCTATATCTTTTAGGAAATTATTTCTAACAGAAATGCATGTAACGTGCAAAAACTCTACTAAAACCCTAACGACGCTATTAAGTTTTTTACTATTGTATTTTCAGTACTTTAATTATAAAATTTAAATTGGTCTATCCATTGAACGTATTTAATATATATTATCTTCCCAAAACACTAGTTTTGTGACTTTATTTTATTAAATTTTAAATCATTTAATAAAATATAATTTATTATAACATGACATTATTATCAATTATTACATTATTCATTTATATTGAATTATAAAAATATAAATACAATGATGATATTATAATATATATTTTCACCTATGTCCACTATAATTTTTTTTTTCTAAAATATATTTTAACACAATAATTCATATAATTAATTTAATATTAATATTTTTTGAATCATTTGTTTAATAAAATTATTAACTAAATAATCACTGCATTATCATTTCCTAAGAATTTAAGGTAATTATTGCAGCTCTAAAAATTAAATAAAATTATCATAATTAAAAAATTATTTTATAATTAAAAATATTATATATAACCGAACATATTATTTTATCCATACAACAATTATTTTTTGAAATTTAATTGATGAAATATATCTTTTTTTATTTTCTCATAACATATTATATTAGAAACGTTGTTCAAATTTTTTTTCTAAAAATAAAAAAAAATTAATCCACTAGTAATTCGGGTATATATAAGTCCATTAAATTGGTTTTGGACAAATTGATACTCTATTTAACTATTTATAATTTTTTTTAACCGCTAGGTAAACTTGTTTTTTCCATAGTCAGTATAGTTTTTTAATCATTTTTTAATAATCACTATGGTAAAAAATTATGTAACACATATTAGATCATATATATATTGGGGATTAAGAATATAGAATCCATTTTTCCAAATATCACTCCAATATTTATATGAATATAATTTAAAACTAATCCCATGGACCTGATGAGAAAGAAGGTTTTTAATGTAAAAAAGTAAAAAAGATTACAATTTTATAAAATATAGTTAAATAAAAATATTATTATAATGAAAAAATGAGAATAATCGGCACTAAAATTATCATTATTTACCTTAAAACAAATTGAAAAATAAATTTAAATGTAGTAATATTTTAAACTAAAATGATTTTTTCAATTAAATGTTTGTATTTTTACTTTTTAAAAAAATGATACTTCTTAGATGAATCCCTAAAATTTTACCTACTATAATTTTCATATTCCAATTAAAAAAATTTAATTTATTTTTAAAAATAAATTTTATAAAAGTGTTAAAATTAATTTTTAAATTATGTGATCCAAGGATGATTAAAATGTTTTGAAGTACAAATTTAGTTTTTTAGGAAAATAAGTAAATTTTTCATTCAAATGATTCCTATTTTTTTACTAAAATATATATATAATAAAAATATTGATGAAATATATATATTTGAAATTTAGATAATCCAATTCATAACCACTGTTCCAATATCAATCTGATTAATATCATATTAATAATATAGTGTTATTAAGTAAAACTCATCATTTCATGTAATGAATGACTTTGAAAAAACTCATTGTTGTTTTTAATGATTGATAAATAGAGTGTTCTAGGTCATATAATATATTGAATAAATTATTATAATTTTACAATTATTGGTTGTTAAATGTTATATTATTTTTTGTTTTTTAAAATAATTATTTTTTTATCTTTCATATTAATATTAAATTTTCACCCATATAACCTATAATGATAGGTGGTGGTGAAAACCTTATATTGATGCTTTATAGATGTTGTAGTTTGGATTAAAACCATAATCATGTTTAATTTCACATAAAAAATTATTAAACATGATTAATATTTATTAATATTTAATAATAAATTTAATTATTTAGGAAATACTAATTCTATTGGTTACAAATCAAAAAATATTAATTGTAAAAATATGATTTAAATGAAATTATTTTTCAAAAATTTACTACACACATTGAAATAATTTTATTTTCCATAGGGGGATCCTCTAAAATGGATTCCTTGAGAAAATATCATTTTATGAAATGAGTAATGAAATTTTATAAGATTATAATTGATAGATAATTGGAAGTGTTTTATGTGGGAAAGTATTCAATGAGTTACCTTGAGTGGTGGTGAGAGACCCCTTTTAAAATTATTGAGAATAGATATTTCATAAATTACTCCTCTTTTTATTAATGTAGAATATGTTAGACATTTATTCATTCTCAAAAAAACAAAACAATGTATTAGGGGATGAGATAAAGGTGATAATATCCCATCCCTTCATTTTCACTCATTATTTTAACAACATGTTATGAAAATAATCCCTATAAATTTCATTTATACCATTATTTGTTTTATTATGGTATCTAATGAATAACAATGTAATTTAATTTAAATGCCAAAAAATAAATTGTCCCATAAAAAATAAATTTTACCTAAATATTTTAAATATTAAATTTATTCTACTCTATAAATTTTCAAAAAGAAATTAAAATCAATTTTAATATTAGCACTAGAATTGTGTAAAAATAGATACTTGGAATTCAATGTATTTTATTACCATATATTTTTTAGAATATTTTTATTTAAAAAAATTCTAAAAAATCACTATGATTGGAAAATAATACATAATTTCCTAATATTTTAACCATATGTTTTCTAAAATTGAGACACAATTTTTAAAATGTATAAACATACTTATTAATTGTATTTATTAAAAAATTTATTTTTCATACACATCATGGTCATGAATATGATGTTATAAAATTTATATTCTTTGTATAAAATATATTTTCACTATTCAATTAATAAATCAACTATTTAACAATATTTGTGAAATTAATCATTAAATATTATCTTCATCATAATTCCATACAAAATAATTTTTTCAAACTCCTAATAAATATTTCCATAAAATTTCCCTTCAATTAAATCATAATATACAGTGAATAACTGTTTTCATCGGAAATAAACTTGTTGGTGTATTAACTATTCATTTAAAACTAGTTCTGAATAATATAATAGAAATGAAAAAACTGAATTTTAAAAAATCATTTTTAGGAAAAAATAAAATTTTACTCGCTCTACACCAAGAGTAGTTGAAGCTTTATTTCAGTGGACCATTTTTCATAATGAGGTTACAATTATTTTTAAATTATTATTTTACAGCTGCATTATAGTGGATAGTATCTATTTTAGGAAAATGTGTCATGGTGCATTAATTATGGAATCCCACATTTTTATTACACAACTTTTCATTAATTTTTTCAAACAATGGATCTTTAAAGTATAGTGTCTTGGAAATCGGAAAAATAATACATGAAATGACATAAAACATTCTTCTAATCCACTTGTAAGGATTCATCATATGTTAATGAAAAGTAAATTTACTACATCTTAAAACCTGGATGCATACATCAAAGGATAATGTGATCGGAAGGCCCAGTAAGGAAAGTAAGGGAATCCATTTACTTGTGATTTCAATAAGAACTTGATAAAAACATAAAGACATGAGAAATAGAATTATAGGCATGTCATAATGAATAGAAATTGAAACATAAATTTCATATGTGGCTACAAAATTTCATTTAGGCATTCATGATCATAAAAATAAGGTACAACCTAGAGGTGACATAAAGATTACCAAGGTTATTCAACAAGGTATCATTAAACTTGTCATCACTAGAGATAAATTCTTTACCCAATGCATTGGAGCGCTATCTGGGAACACCCTTAATATGTATTTACATTCATGTGAGACATATATATAATAATAAAACATTTCATTAACAACCCATATAGAATAAAATAAATGGTTTACATTTCAAAATATTGATGTTTTAAAAAGTACATAAAATTATGATCATTAGGTAATTTATAACCCATATAAAGGGAGTGAGGGTTATATGTATGTCAATTCCTGAATCACATATATCTATTTTTTATTTATGAACATCCATAGAACCGAAATAGCTATGGGTAATCACATAAATAAAATAATATAATTTCATGAGTGAAAGAGAGAGAACTTTTTTGACAAAATTTCTACCGCATAACAGCTATATAACATAGTTTTAAAAAATAATAAAAAGTGAGGGGACAAGAGTATCACATCAATTAATGAGTCATTTTATATTATAAGGAAATAATATAATATATATAATATCATGGTGTTGAAATTAGGATGACATACCACAAGAAAAGTAAACATTAAACAAAAGAGAAAATGTGATTTCATTTACTAAAATTCCGTAGCCTAATGGCATCACATAAAATATCAGAATAAAAATTGATGGGAGAAGAAATTGACTCTAATCATTTGGACATGAAATGGATTGTAGAAAATATATATAATAACAATCCCCACATAATAAAATTGAACTACAAGACATAACATAAAGGACGTCATGACTTAAAAGAGGAGGGTGAAAAGATCCCTTACCTTGAAGAGTAACTTTGAGTGTATAATGGTTGGGACCTTGGGAGGCTTTAGGTAAACTTGGGAGGATCCTAGAGAGATGAGGGAAGAGTTCGGAACAACATCAAGGATTTTGAGTGAAGAGGAAGCGAGAGCTTGGATGGGTTTATATAGGAAAAAGATGGAATTGTTTAATATTGAGGTTTGGGACACCTCACATTAAATTAAACAAAACCACATACCAGAACATTGTTTGTGCCCATGGATTATGCCAATTTATAGTGGAAAACAATATTTAATAAGGTCAATGGCCTAACTTCTTAATATAATAGGGTTGCTTATGTAGAGGTGTGTCAAATCTTAAGGAAAACAATTAAAAAAGTAAAAAATGTTATATAAGTCATGGAGGGTCCACTAATGCTTTGTAAAAGAAATAAATCAAAACCATAATCACATTATTTTAAAGGTAAAATATATTTTGCCCAAACAAATAGTTAATAGACTATTGGGTCATTCGGATGTCATAACACACATTACATATTATTATGGTATTTAATTTTTACCCCAAAATTTGACTGTCTCAAAATATTATGAAAAATCACCATTGGATAATTTCAACATCCCAATTCCAGAAATAATATTCATTATATCTAAATAATTTTCTAAATATGTTAAATTTAACTTTTAAAATAAAAATATATATTTATTGAAAATTCATGGGTTTTGATAAAAATGGCTTTCAAACCAAAATAAAAATCAAAATTGCATTCATAAAATTAAATAATAAATTATATTTTATAAACATTAATTTAATAATAATAATAATAATAATTAATAAAATATTATTAAATTCAAAAATCCATTATTTCATCAAAATAGATTTCATAGATGAATATTTACCTAAATTTTTTTTTCTGCATTAAAAACTATTTACAATGTAACAATAATAAAATGAAAGTACATTAATTATTATATACAAAAATAATGTACATAACCATAGTAATAGGGTATTGTTACAAAACCTCTTAAAACCCCGCATAATACCATAGGGTAAGGTGCACGATCGTGACATGCTCTTGGGATGGCTCGGATAACATCGCTCGTGTGGTAATATCTATAAACATATACTTCTTCTGTAGGCAGTTCTACTTAAGCTTAATGTATTCAAGATCATCGTGGGATTGGTCAAGACAGAAGCCCAAAGACGCAACCTCCTTTCTGAGCTCTGTGAAATGGGCTTCATATGGGGAATGTCTAATGGATGAGGCTATAACTTCATTTGTCTGAGTAAAAAGAATTTGTTTAAGACCGATATATATACTAATCATGTGATCACTACTCAATGAAAATATTAGAAATGGTCACAATTCTTAATTTTATTTTATAATCCCAAAACATAAATCAAAATAAGTGCATATGTTGTGTAACCATTACACATATTTAACTAGATCAAGAGGGATTTTCATTAACAAAAGCTTGGGTTATTACAATCTCCCCCCCCCCTTTAAGAAATTTCATCCTCGAAATTTTAACTCATCCACTAAGAAGATAAAAGGTGTGGGTAATTCTGCCTTATAGAATCCTATGCTTTCCATGTGGATTCTTTGCATTTGTGGCTCCTCTACAACACCTTAACAAGGTTGGTAGTCTTATTGCATAAAACCTTGTCTCTACGACCCAAGATCTCCACCGGATGCTCCTCATAAGAGAAGTCATGTTCTTGGTGTACCAACTCTGGGTATAGTACATGTGAAGGGTCAGGTATGTACTTCCTCATGAGGGATAAATGTCAATCATCATGAACTTGTGAAATATTTGGAGGAAGTGAAAGCTGAGAGGCCACTGATCGCATGCGATCAAGGATTTCATAGTGGCCAATGTACCTATGGATGGTATTTTCATTCTTCCCAAACCACATGACTCTCTTCCAAGGTGAAATCTGAAGAAATACATTGTCACCAACATATAACTCCATGTCCCTACAATTGTTATCGGCATAGCTCTTTTTCCGACTCTAAGCAGCCTAAATGTGTTGTTGGATGGTGTGGGATTTTTTTGTCATCTCATGTACAAGATCAGGCCCAAGAAGCTTTCTCTCACCAGCTTCATCCCAACAAGTAGGAGTTCTACATCGCTTCTCCTATAGAGCATCATAGGGTGCCATTTTAATTCTCGATTGGATGTTTTTATTTTATTTTAACTCAACTAACGAGATATGTTGATCCCATCCACCATTAAATACCATTGATCATGCTCTCATGATTTTCTCATGTGTTTGAATAGTCTTTTTAGATTTTCCATCAGTTTGGGGATGATAGGCCATAGAGAAATTAAATTTAGTTCTTAGAGTATATTGAAGACTTATCTAGAGTTTTGATGTGATCCTTGGATCATGATCAGATATGACAGAAATTGGAACTCTATGCAGCCTTACCACATCCATCACGTAAATCTTGGAATGTTGATCAAGATAGAAGTCCTCCTAAAAGGAGAAAAAATGGGTAGTCTTGGTTATACGTTCCACAATAACTCATATCGCGTTGTTTCCGTTGGATGTTATTGGGAGACCAATGACGAAGTCCAAAGTGATATTGTCCCACTTCCATGATGGTATGTATAGTGGTTAGAATACCCCTTAAGGAACTTGTCACTCTACCTTCACTTATAGACACACACGGATCCTTGAAGTGAAGTCAGCAATATCCCTTTTCATATTATATCAACAATAATGATCACAAAGGTCCCTACACATTTTTGTGCTCCCAGGATGTATAGAGAATGTAGAGCCAGGAGCTTCATCTATCAGCTCCTTCTTTATTTCCGGAATAGATGGAGCACACAGTGTTGTACGAAATTTATGAACACCTTATTGATCAATATTGAACTCATGAAACTTCCCATCATTCATAGCCTCAAATATCTTCTATAACAAAGGATCTTCTTTCTTATCATTCTTGATCTAATATTGTAATAACATTTGAGAAATCATTAGGGTTAGGGTTTATGATGTCCCTTCCTTATAATTCTCATGTCCAACTTTACTAGTTCTTTGAACAAAATATATTTGTGAATCCTCTTCATGGAATGAACAATTGGGTCTTTCCTGCATAATGCATCAGTAACATTGTTTGCTCTTTCAGGATGATAATTAATTGAACAATCATAGTGTTTATGAAGTTCCAACCATCTCCTTTGTCTCGTGTTCAATTCCTTTTTTGGGAAAATATATATAAATCATTGATGATCTGTGTATATATCAAATTTCTCCCAATAAAGATAGTTCCTCCATATCATCAGAGTAAAAATAACTGTAGCTTTCTCCATAAATTTTTTAAGATATTTCTTCTCTTGATTCTTCAACTGTCAAGATGCATAAGCAATGAATTTTTCATTATTCATGAGGACTCACCAAATCCCTTTTAGAGATGCATCACTAAAAATAACGAATCCTTCTCCACTTGAAGGATGAGTTAACATGGGTGCAGTAACCAATCTCTTCTTTAGCTCTTGGAATATTTCCTCACACTCCTATGTTCATATGAACATGACCACTTTTTCTATTTAGATTTGTTAATGGATTAGAAAGCCATGAAATGTTTTTCAAAATACTCCTATAATATATCACTAAACCATGGAAACTTTGAATCTTAGTTATTGTTGTAGGATGAGGCCACTCCTCTAAAACTTTTGTCTTTGCATGGTCAACTGTGATTCATTCATTGTAAAAAATGTGCCCCACGAAAACAACTTGTTGTAACCAGAAATCACATTTTCTGAACATTCCAAAAATCCTCTCGTTTCATAGGGTTTGTAAAATAACCCTTAGATAATCTTCATGCTCTTCATGACTTTTGAAATATATCATAATGTCATCAACAAAAACCACTACAAAGTTATCAAGGTAGTACTTAAAGACACTATTAATAAAATCCAAAAATGTTTCTGGTGAATTAGTCTGTCCAAAGGCCATAACAACAAACTCATAATGCTCATATCTTGATCGGAAGGCAGTTTTTGGAATATCTTCCTTCTTCACCCTTAATTGATGATAACTAGAATGAAGATCAAACTTAGAGAAGAATTGAGCACCATGAAGTAGGCCAAATAATTCATCTATTCGTGGAAGAGTGCATTTGTTCATAGTTGTAATACAATTAATTTTTCTATAATCATTACATAGCGGAATAGATCTATCCTTCTTCTTCACAACGAGAACAGGTTCTCCCCAAAAAGACCCACTCGTTCTGATAAACCCCTTCCCCAAAAGATCGTGGAGTTGTTTCATTAATTCTATCAACTCCACATTTCCCATCCTATACAAGGTCTTTGATATGGGATGATATCTAGGTATGAGGTCAATGGAGAACTCTGCCTCTCTTTCTGGGGGAGTTCTGGGCAACTCCTCTAGAAATATGCCTAAGAATTATTCAACAATGGGGAAATTTCCTATCCTAGAACTCTCATTTCCTTCTTCTTCTTCACCAATCAACTCCGCAAAGACGGATATAGGGCGTTTTTCTAGACACGAATCTAGTTGATATATCTCTCTTTATAAGATATTAGTAGGTTTTCCATTCAATACTACTGATATTTTCTTACTTCTTTATTTGATCATAACATTATACTTCGAGATCTAGTCCATCCCTTTTATAAATTCAAATTCCTTTATGGAAATGACTACAGTCTTTGCGATAATATTTTTCTCACTAATGTCAATACTACTGTTTCTAAATATAGATGACGCTTGGATAATCCCACTATGAGTCTTGACTGATTACACTACTTTTACCAAATCAGGAGTTGATTCTAAATTATTTGTAAACATTGATGAAATAAAGGAATGCGTAGAACCAGAATCAAACAAAGTACTTGATCGGTTTGAGGGAACAATAAGAGTACCTACTACCACATCATTTAGAGATTCAACATCACCATTCGTGATAGCAAAAGCACGACCTAGCTCCCTTGGCATTTGTTGAGGATGATTGTGTTTCCCTTCCACTACCATCGGATTTTGGATAGTGATTAGAAAAGTACCCATGTTGTCCACACATAAAGAACTGATCATCAGGTTTGGAATTAACCATATTATCCTTTTCATTAGGGTTTAGAAGTTGAGGTTTCACCTCACTATGACAATTCCTTACAATATGGCCATATCTTCCCCACTTGTAGCATTTCCCACTCTCGAGCATCCAGTTCCCCGAAGGCTTCTTCCCACATTTATTACACTTGTGAAGTTTCACTTTCTTGCCTTGTCTTCATTGATCAAAGTTCCTACCTAATATAGGATCCATATATCTCTTCTTCTCATTTGATATATGATACCACTACGTCTCACCAAACTCCATCTCGACTTTCATCGCACTCTGCACGATCTCCTCATAGCCATCATAGTCTTAGTTGGATATATTCTTCTGTAGATGAGGTCTCAGTCTGCCGAATAATCTATCAACCTTTCCATTTGGATCCCTGAAAAATCTAGAGATGTAACATAAAAGCCTTTTTAATTTCATCTCATAGATTCCCAATTATTCATTCTCCTTCTAGTTTAGCTCAAGAAACTACTTCTACAATTTTTTTTCTCATCAATCGAGGGAAATACTTATTGAAGAATGTCCTATTGAACTCTTCCCACTCCATATCTTCAGCTTCCACTATTGGACTTATGTTTTTAATCAGTTCCCAACACTGATCAGCCACTCCTTCTATGCGATAGTCATCCAAGGTAACCTTCTCTTGTTCCGAACAGTGGCACACATAATAGATCATCTCAATTGAGCTGATCCACTATTTAAAAATCAATTGGTAGGTCAATCCATTGATGTTTGGTTGTTGTTAACACATAAATGATTCAATATAATGTTGTTCCCTTTGTGGTGAGATTTGAATATCTGCTTGATTCAAGTTATTTCCCATAACATGGGTCATTTGGTTCCTCATTCGCATGAATGTTTCCATTCCGCCTTCCATTTAAGGGTCTTCAGCGCATGGTCCATTGAGGTCACCATTTTCACATTTCCTCCTAATGTTCAAGATTTATAAAGAATAATCCCTTATTGAGAAACATATTTCACTTAAAAATATTTTAACTATCATGGATTTTATGTCATATAACATCATACATAATCAATTACATTTCTCTATAATTTCATTAAAATGAGTAACAAAAATAATGTGATTAACCAATCATATCCCCTAGGAGTGTCATAACCAAGAGTGCATAAAGGCCCATTATCGTGAACATGTTTTCATTTGATTCTAGCTCAAAGTGGTGGTTTCATGTTTTACCAATATGTACATATGTGCTAGATCTGCCTCTAACTGCTCGTATCTAGACATGGATGTATTTTTTTGACAAACCACATACTCATTACTCACCAAAATAATATGAAGTTTTATTATATTTAGAAATTTTTATAGGGTTCTTCCTTATGTTTTCATAGCCTATTTTCAATAAATAACTAAACTCTACTTGGATACCTACTATGGAATCCCACCTTTTTGTTACAAAACTTTTCATTGAATTTTACAAAGAAAAGATTTTTAAAGTATAGTGTCGTGGAAATCAGGAACATATTACATTAAAGAAACATAAAACATTATTCTAATCCACTTGAATGGCTTCTTCATAGATTCAAACTAAGTACAATTACTGCATCCTATAACCTGTAGACATACAACATAGGAAAGGGTTAGCATAAATCCTCGTAAAGAATGCAAGGGAATCCATTTACTTGTGATATCAAAAAGATCTTGATAAAAACATGAGAAACCGAAGTATAAGTTTGTCATAATTAAAATAACATGAAACATAACTTGCATATGTGTCTTCAAGATTTCCTTTATACATTCTTGAACATATTACCAAGGTACAAACCCGAGGTGAAATAAAAATTACCAAGGTTATTCATCAAGGTATCATGAATCTTGTCATCTCTAGAGATAAATTCATTACCCAATGCATTGAAGCACTATCAGGGATTACCCTTAATATTTCTTTACATTAATGTGAGACACAAAAAACATCTTTGAACTTTTAATTAATATCCCATATTGAATAAAATAAAGGGGTTTCATTTCAAAATCATTACATTTTAAAAAGTACATAAAAATAAGATCATTATGTCATTTATAACCCATGGAAAGGGAGTGAGGGTTATATGTATGTCAATTCCAGAATGAAATATATCTTTTTTTTGTATTCATGAACACCCATATAAACAAATTGGTTTGGGTATTCAGATAAATAAATCAAGATATTTGTTTGAGGAAGAGAGAGTGAAATTTTGTGAAGAAAGTTTAACATCATAAAAACTATATAACATGGTTTTAGAAAATAAAAAGAAGAGAGGGGAAAAGGGTATCACATCCAAAAATGATTCATTTTACAGTATATATACTTAATAATATAGACATAAGATCATGGTGTGGAAATTTGGATGACATACCACATGAAAAGAGAACATGAAAGTAAAGAGAAAATGTAATTTCTTTTATGAAAATTCGGTAGCATAACAACCTCATTTAAAATTTCAAAAAAAAATTGATGAGAGAAGAAAGGGTGTCTAATCATTTGGACATGAAATATAACATACTGAAGATATATGAGAACAATCCCCCACATAATAAAATGGAACTATAAGACATAACATAAAGGATGTCATGACTTAAAATAGGTGGGTGAAAAGAATCCCTTACCGTGATGAGTAACATTGAAATCATGAATGTCGAAACCTTGGAAGGCTTGAGGGGAACTTTGGAGGAATATAGAGAATAGATGGATGATTTTGGATGAACATAAAGGGTTTTTATGGAAGAGGATGTGGGATATTGGATGGATTTATATGGGAGAGGAGATGGAATTGTTTATTATTTAGGTTTGGGACACCACACATTAAATTAAAAAAAACCACAAAACAAACCATCTTTTTTTCCAATTAATTCTTCCAAAGGAGAGTGGAATTGTTTAATATTTAGGTTTGGCCTAAAATAAATTTTATATTACTTTATTACATCACTACTGGGTCATTATGATGTCACAAAATACATTATTTATTTATACAGTATTTAATATTTACCCAAAAAATTGACAGTCTCTGAAAATTATGAATAAATCACCGTTTGATAATTTCAACGACCCAATTCCAGAAATAATATAAATTTTATATAAATAATTTTATAAATAGGTTAATTTTAACTATTAAAATGAAAATCAACAGTTATAAAAAATTCATGGGGTTTGACAAAAATAGACTTCAAACCTTTAAAATAATAAAAATTGGATTCATAAAATGAAACAATCATTTATATTTAATAATAATTAATCTAATAATAATAAAAATATTTTATTAAAATATTATTTAAATCAAAAATCCATTAATTCATCAAAATAGATTTCTTATTTGAATATTTAACTAAAATTATTATTTTTGCTTCAAAAACTATTTACCATGTAACAATAATAAAATGAAAGTACATTCATTATTATATACAAAAATAATGAACATAATCATAGTACTAGGGTCTTATTAAATAAACCCTTAAGACACCTACATAATACCTTAGTGTAAGGTGTGTGATGGTGAAAGACTCTTGGGGGGGCTTGGATAACATCGCTCGAGTGGTAATCTCTATGAACATCTACATCTCTCATAGGTTGTTCTACTTAAGCTTAATGTACTCAAACTCAACATGGACTTGGTTAAGAGTGAATCCAAAAGATGAAACCTCCTTTTTGAGATATAATAATTGGGATTCATATGATGAATGTCTAATGGATGAGGCTATAACATCCTTTGCCTGAGTAATTTTTTTTTGTTAAAGTCCTATATTTATACCAATCACGTTATCACTATTAAACTACTATATTAGCAATTGTAACAATTCATAATGGTATTTTAAAATAAAAAAACATAAAACAAAATAAGTGAATATGTTGTATAACCATTTCACTTATTTAACTAGATCAAGTGGGATTTTCATTAACAAATGTTTGGGTCATTACAATCTTCCCCCCCTTATGAAATTTCATCCCCGAAATTTTAACACATAACCTAAAAAAAGAAAAAAGTTGTGGGTACACCTATAAAGACCAATAATTTCCATATAAAATTTTTTAAAATATATCAGAATTTTATGAGTCTGTGAAATTTGAAGGCGCGCGATTCCATGGCCTACAGTTCCCGAAATTATCTGCTGATGGTTTGTTAAGCTTACATTAACGCATGTAAGTAGTTTTCTGAAAAAAGTTGAATAACTCTTAAACAGTTACTTGGATATGAAATATGAGGGAAAAATTGCGCTCAGGATGGCGGGCTTACCCTAGGTATGACTTAAAATTAGTCTGTGCGGGCCTCCTGTGAGAAAACCCAATAATGGAATAATCGTAAATAAAATAACAAAATAAATTATTTTATTTTTTTAAATGCTTATAACACACAAAGAGTAACTCGAATCAAAAATCTTATACTACCACTGAACTGATGAGGGCATGATTTATTTAAGCAGATACAAACATTGGCCATCACATGCCACTAGAAAAAGTTATAATTTGTCCCCAAATAAAATAATTAAGTGATAATTATTTTATTGTAATATTTATAACATTTAAATGGTAACATGGATTAGAAACTTGAGAGTACCATTGTTTTCATTGGTGTTTTTTGCCCTCGGATGTGCCTAACCTTGATCGGCATGTGTTGAGGGTGACTGATAAAAATTTTCCGAAGTTTTTTCTGGTACGTTCAGTAAATGCGCGAGTGGAATTTTGTTCCTTTTGAACTGGTATTCGCTTTAGGAGGCCATCACTTCGATGACAATGACTTTAGAATTAAATATAGTTTTTGGGGTTTTAGAGCCGGAATAAAAAAAAATAAAGTGCGTGGATTTATTTTTATTTGACTGTTAAAATATCCTCCTAGAAGTTGGAGGCAATAACACCACACCTTAACCACCCATGGGAGGTTATAGGGGTGAGGCCCACCCAAACCTAACATCCCACAAGGGGTTATGACGTGTGGACCACATGGGGCTAAAATCCACTATTAATGGGGGGAGAGGAACTCCTCTCAAATCTCCCTCATTAATGTGGTAGAGCCTATTCACATCCCAAAATTAATTCCTTGTGCCAACCCCTTGAATTAATTAATGAGAGCCTACCTAATTAATTAGACCAATTTGAATATAGTTCAAACAAATTAATAAGATTTTACATTCTATTATATTGTTGGCATATTCATTTTGGTGGCAGCTTTGAGATTAGGATTTGGGAGAAAGCTCCCAATGAAGAACCCCATCTCCCAACGAAGAAAGAAGAACGATGAACGCCGACCATCTTAAACTTATTCCTCGAAGCTTCAACCATCGTGAGACGTCTTCGACCACCGACATCTGCAATGTCATCAACGAGATGATGTAGCTCGGGATTGGAATGGCGTGGAGGACAAGACGAATCATGAAATCCTTTGTCTTCTTCCCGCGACTTCAACGTCGACGACCACCAATCAAAAGTATGGGGTTTATTTTCTACAACTTTTATTTTCTTTTTATCTACATTGTATTGGAATGGAATCGTTGAGTGGTTGAAAAACAATTGTTGTTCATCATTCTTACTCTTTGATGAGCCAACTGTTACTACCCTAAATGAGGAGGGTGCAGGCCAAACCAACACGGACTGAACCCTCCACCGTTCTTGTTTGTTATTTTTCTCGGCATGGTGACGAATCGGTGTTGAAAGTGAAAAAGGCTCAGGAAATGGCCTCGTGTCCCACGACCTCTGCGAACTGTGCCACCATTGCATCGTTCTGGTGCCTCGACTGAGCAGGCTTTGTGGGCTGAACCATCGCCGACCTCCCGTGTGCCCCGTCCGAACCCCACTAGCATGTTCCTGCCAAAGCAGAGCCGAGCCACACTAGCCTAACCCTTGCCGAGCTGGCCACCCAACCTTCCGGATGCCTCTCGGCTTTGCCGCGCCCTGCCCGACCGCCCACCGACCCACCTCGTTCCGTGCCCGACCACCCGCCGGCCCACCTTCTACACTGCCTGGCTTCCCACCGGCCCACCTCATGCCCTAACCGGCCGCCCGCTCGCCTGCCTCGTGCCATGCGTGGCTGCCCGCCTCACCCTCAACCCAGCCACCTGCAGGCCCGCCTCACGCCTTGCCCGGCCGCCCGTTGGCCCGCATTCCAACCTTCCCAGAAGCCTACTGGCCGGCCCGAAAGCCTCCCGGCCCCCCTGTCGGACTACCCAATTGCCACACATCCAAACATGAACCCTGGCCACGCCAGACTCCCGAGCCAGCTAGTGGCCCCCCTCGTGGTGGCCTGGCCGAAACAGCCCGAACGCGCCTTTGTGATGCTCCTGGCGGAACTACCCACGCGACCTTCTGGGCTGGGTCAAGAAGGTCGGGCCGAACCTAATAGGCTAGGCCACACAATGGGCCAGGCCAGACCCATCAGGTCTGACCAGGTCGACCCAGACCGGTTCGGACCGGGTCAGTCTAACCGAGTCGGAATGGACGCAGACCTATTATTGAACCCTTTAATTTCTTAGGCCACATATTTGGCACTAGACGACTGTTTGACAAATCATCAGTGGGACTAGTTATCTTGGAGCAGAAAATTCCCTTTGAGTATACCCCACTAGAGTTCAGGGTAATGTTGAGAAACAGTCAGGTTGGATCGTACACAAATCCAACCGGACCGTTGGGACTAAAAGGATAATAAATCGCATACCGAGTGTCTGATTAGCACGACATCAATTGTGTTGAGACCACTATGATGAGGTGTTCTTTTGAGATACTTCTATGTGAGAATTTGTGACCGTTGGAGCATTGACATGTAGCTCGTGTAGCAGATCCTCTCAGATATGAGTGAGCTTAGTGCAGAATTATCAGACTTGTTCCAGGTTTACCCTCCAGTGGTTTTGGGCAGTGGGTTACCCGTTGATGTTTGTGGTTTACTCTCTAGTTGGGATAGGCAGTGGGTTACCCAACGTTCCCTTAGGCTTTACCCTCTAGCTGGGTTGGGTAGTGGGTTACCTGATGACTTCCTTCAAACACAGCCCTTTCTATGTGGCTAGACAGTGACTTTTTTCTGCATGAATACCAGAGCGAGACCCTTGGTTGTATGGTAGGACCACTGTACTTCATAGAGGAGGAGTTCTCCAGTAATTTAGGTTTCAAAAATGTGTGTGGGGATTTTATTTGATATTATCCATAAAATAAACTCCCGGTTGAACTGAGTCAGTAACTTTTTGTATTTACCTCATGATTGAGATGGATTACTTGATTACTTAGGTATATATTTGGGAATATACCTATGTGGGTCATCTATTTATTTCATACTTTGTGGATTATCCTTATAGGATTTAGTGATAACATGAGGGTCTTAGTGTTCCTACTGAGTATCATTATACTCACCCCTGTAGAGGCTTTTCCCTCACCTCATTGTCTTGGTTGCAGACAATAGACAGTGTTGTCTGAGGCTGAGAGTACCAGCACTGGATGATACCTGGAGTTGGATCATAAGATGTGTCAGTACGCAGAGGAGACAGACGAATGTGAAGTGCTAAGGAGGATATCAGTACCTACCCATCAGGTAGGATCTCTGGTGGACTATCCAAGAGCTTCTTTTCACCTTTAATCTATTTTTCCTTTTCAGTAATACTTATTTTCAATAATACTTGTAGTTTTCTATTGCGATTGTATTCTAGCCCATCAACTTTCAACACTCTTTGTATATAGTTTTTCATAGTGTTTTTCTTCATGCTCATACTCTATTGTGAGAATTTTTAAATTTTAAAGGCAATGCTTTCCCAGTTTAGGGATTCATGCCTTTGGTTCTAGCCACCACCCCTTGGCCAATGGAAGGAGGGCTTGGGGTAGTCACGACATGGGCCCTAAGAGACGGGTCATGAAAACTTATTCCTCGTAGACTCCTATGGTTCCCATGTGGCATCTTCACATTTTTGGTTCCTCCACAACACCTTAACATGGTTGGTAGTCTTGTTGCGTGTATCCTTGTCTCTACTATCCAAGATCTTGTCCAGTTTCTCCTCATAAGAGATGTCATGTTCCAATTGTAACACCTCTAGGTTTAGAGTATATTAAGGGTTAGGTATGTACTTTATCAAGATGATTACGTGGAAAACATCATGTAATTATGCCATATTTGGAGGAATTCAAATCCAATAGGCCACTGATCCAACACGATCAAGGATTTAATAGTGTCTAATGTACCAAGGGCTGAGCATTCCTTTCTTCCCAAACCTTGTGACTCCCTTCTAAGGTGATATCCAATGAATGAATTTGTCAATAACATCAAAATACATGTCCCTTCAATGGTTGTCGGCGTAGCTCTTTTTCCGACTCTAAGAAGCCTGTGTTGTTGGATGCCATGGACTTTTTCTATCTTATCTTGTACAAGATCAGGCCCACAATGCTTTCTCAAACCAGCTTCATCCCAACATGTAGGACTTATACATCACTTCCCATATAGAGCTTCATAGTGTGTTATTTGAATGCTAAAGTGGATGATGTTTTTGTAAGACAACTAAACTAAAGGGATATGTTGATCCCATTAACATTTAAATTCCATTGAGTATGTTCATAGCATGTCCTCGAGTGTTTGGATAGTCTTTTCAGATTTCCATTAGTTTTTTGTTGATAGGTCGTACTGAAATTCAATTTAGTTCTTAGAACATGTTGAGGAATTCTCTAAAATTTTTATGCAAACCTTGGATCATGATCAGATATTTTAGAAAGTGGAAGTCTAGGGCATCCTTACCAGTTCCTTCATGTAAATCCTTGAAAGTTGATCAAGTGAGAATTTTTTCCGAATAGAGATAAAATGGGCTTTCATGGTTAGACGGTCCACAATAACCCATAAAAAATTGGTTCCATTGGATGTTCTTGGGAGACCAGTGATGAATTCTATAGTGATATTGTCCCACATACATGCGGGTATGGGTAGTGGTTGCAATACCCCTTTAAGAAGTTTTCGCTCTGCCATCACATATAGACATACAAGGAACCTTGAAATGTAGTCATAAATCTCCCTTTTCATATTATCCCACCAATAATGATCACGACGGTCCGTATACATTTTTTTACTCTGAGGTTCTATAGAGATAGTAGAGCTATGAGCTTCATCCATTTAATCCTTCTTTATTTCCAGAATAAATTGAACATATAGTCTTGTATGAAATTTTAGTACACCTTCTTGATCAATATTGAACTCAGGAAACTTCCCATCATTAACATCCTCAAGCTTCTTATGTAACAAATGATATTTTTTCTGAGTTTTCTTTATCTTCTCTAGTAATTCCATTTGAGAAATATTTTTGGTTAGGGTTGATGATGTCCCTTACCTAATAATTCCCATGTCCAACTTTACTCGGTCATTGATCGAAGGATTTTTTTTGAATCGACATCATGGAATGAACAATTAGGTCTTTCGTGGTTAATGTATCAACAACATTGTTTTCTCTTCTGGGATGATAATGATTTAAATAGTCATAGTCATTATGAAGTTCCAACCATATCCATTGTCACATATTCAATTTCTTTTGTGTGAAAATATATTTCAAACCTTGCTTGTCTTTGTTTATATCACATTTCTCCCCATAAACATAGTGCCTCCATATCTTCATAGAAAAAATTATTGCAGCTATCTCCAGATCATTCATAGGATAGTTATGCTCATGAGTCTTCAACTATCGAGATGCATAAGCAATGACTTTGTCATTTTTCATGAGTATTTACCCAAGCCCTTACCGATTTGCATCGCTAAAAATAACGAACCATTCTCTACTTGAGGGCTGAGTTAACACGGATGTAGTAACCACTCTATTATTCATCTCATGGAAACATTTCTCACACTCCTTTGTTCAGATAAATGTTATCCCTTTTTCGAGTTAACTTTGTAAATGGATTAGAAATACATTAAATGATTTTATAGACCTACTATAATATCCCGCTAAACCAAGGAAACGACGAATCTCAGTTATTTTTTAGGCTGATGCCACTCCTCTACAACTATTGTTTTTGAAGGTTCAACTATCATTCATTCATTGGAAACAATGTTCCCCAAGAAAGAAACTTTTTGTAACCAAAAATCACATTTTCTGAACTTTCCAAAAATCATATCCTTCCATAGAGTTTTCAAAATAAACTTTTGATGATCATCATGCTCCTTATGAATTTTAGAATATATCAGAACCTCATCAATAAAAACTACAACAATGTTATCAAGGTAGTCCATAAAGACACTACTCATCAAATCCATAAAAAATTGTCGGTGCATTAGTCACTCTGAAAGGCATAACAACAAACCAATAATGCCCATATCTTGATCGGAAGGCAGTTTTTTGGAATATATTCTTTCTTCACCCTCAATTTATGATAACTAGAACGAAGGTCAATCTTATAGAAGAATTGAGCCCCATAAATTATGTCAAATAAGTCATCAATACATGGAAGAGAGTATTTTCTATTTACTATAATGACATTCAGTTCACTATAATCAATGCATAGCCGCATCGATCCATCATTATTCTTCAGAGAGAGAACAAGTGCTCCCCATAGATACACACTCAGTCGGATAAACACCTTCTCCAAAAGATCATGGAGTTGTTTCTTTAATCCCTCTAACTCCACTTTTTCCATCCTATACGGGTTCTTTGATATCAGATGAGATCGGGATATGACCTCAATGGATAATGCCACCTATTTTTCTGGGGGAGGTCCAAGGAACTCCTCATTAAATATGTCAATGTATTCCTGGTTGATGGGGACAATTTCTATTATCAAACCCTCATTTCATTCTTCTTCATAACTATTCAACTCCATAATGAAGGATATAGGGGGTTCATCTAGGAAAGGATACGGTTGAGATATATCTCCTTAGAAGATAATTATAGGTTTTCCATTTAAGACTACTGATATGTTCTTACTTCTACATTTGATCATAGCATTATACTTCGTGAGCCATCCCATCCCAAGTATATTGTCGAATTCCAGCATGGGAATGACAACTATAATTGCGATAAAATTGTGATCATTAAAGTAAATAATTGGGTTTCTAAATACTGATGATTCTTGGATATTCTCATTAAGAGTCTTGACTAATAACTCTACATTTAGAAAATCGGGAGTTGATTATAAATTCGTTGCAAACATAGAGGAAATATAGTAATGCGTATAACTAGAAACAAACAAAGTGTTTTATATCTTTTAGAGGAAATCATGTCTTCCTTCTACAAAATCATTCTAAGCATCAACCTCTACTGTTTTGATAGAAAAATCATGACATTTCTCTCTTGGCCTTTGTTGAGGCTAATGGTGGTTCCCCTCCAATTCCCTCAGATTTGGACCATGATTGGAACATTCCCATGTTGTACACACATAAATCACTTGAAAACAAGTGGGGCCTACACCATATTCCACTTTTCGTTAGTGTTTATAAGATGAGGTTTCACCTCCCTATAACAATTACATTCAATATGGCCATCTCTTCCATACGAGTATCATTTACCGCTACTGAGCAGGTTGTTCCATGAATGATTCATCCCACATTTATTATACGTGGGATGTCTTACATGCTTTCCACCCCTTCCTTGATCAAAGATCCAACCATAGCTGGGTTCCATTGATCTATTTTTGTCATTTTATTAATGAGACCACTGCGTCTAACCAAACTCCAGCTTGACCTGCCTCGCACTCTGCACGATCTCCTCATAGCTATCATAGTCTCAGTTGGCTAGATTGTTTTGTAGATGAGGTCTCAGTCTGCTGAAGAATATATCAGCATTTCCATTTGGATTCATGAAAAAGATAGAGGTGTAATGTGAAATACTTTTGATGTTATTCTTGTAGCTTCACATTTATTCATTCTCCCTCTACTTCATCTCAAGAAGCTCCTTCTACATTTTTGTATTAATCGATCTAGAAAAAAAACTTGATGAAGAATATCATTCTGAAATTTTCCCATTCTATATCATAAACTTACACTCTTGGATTAATTTTTTTAATCAGTTCTCATCACTAATAAGCTTCTCCTTATAAGCGATAGTCAACCAGGGCTACATTCTCTTGTTCAAAACAGCAGAGCACAGAAAAGATCTTCATGATAGATCTGATCCACTATACAGAAAACAATGGGTCGATCGATCCATTGAATGTTGGTGGTCATTGACACCTAAAGGATTTAATAGGGAGTATTTCCCTTTGTAGTGAGATGGGTCTCTCAACATGATTCAAGTTACTTCCCATTACTTGAGTCAGTTGGTTCGTCATTCGCATGAGTGTTTCCATTTCAGCTTCCATCAGAGGGTCGTCAGTGCATGGTACATTCCACTCACCATTTGAATGATTCCTCATTTTTCCTGCCATTTTATAAAAGAATGAAAACACAGTGATAAACTTATTTCACTTAAAAATATTTTATCTATCATGAATTATATATATTAAAAAATAATTCTTAATCAATTTCATTTCTCTATAATTCCTTCATAATGATTCACAAGAAGCTTTCAATTAACCAAACATATCCCCATGGTGTGTCGTAACCAAGAGTTTAACAAGATCCATTGTCATGTACCAATTCCCACTTGAGACTAGCAGAAAGCTGTTTTTTCAGGTTTTATCCCTATGTACATCTGTGCCAGAGCCGCCTATACCTACTCGTATCCAGACATGGATGTATTTGTTTGAAAAACCACTTACTCATTAGTCACCAAAAATTAAGAAATTTTATTATATTTAAAATTTTCTCTAGTATTCTTCCTAATGTTTTCATTGCCTAATTTCTATAAATAACAAAATTATCTTTTGTTACCAACAATGTCATCCCACGTTTTTATTATATAAATTTTCATTACATTTTACAAATAGAAGATCTTTAAAGTCTATTTTCGTGGAAATCTGGAACATAATACATGAAAGAAACATAAAACATTATTCTAATCTCCATGAAAGGATTAATCATAGGTTCATCCTAAGTAAAATTAGTGTATCTTATAACCTGGGGACATACATCAAATGAAAGAGTGAGAAGAAGGCCCATTAAGGAAAGCATGTGAATACGTTTACTTCTGATATTAATGAGAACTGGATAAGAACATAAAGGAATAAGCAATAGAATATAAGAATATCGTAAAAAAAGAACTAGAATCATAACTCGCATATGTGGATACAACATTTCATTTATAAATTCATGAACATACCACAAAGGTACAACCCCGAGGTGTCATTAAATTATGAAGGTTGTTCACTAAGGTATCGTGAACCATGTCATCTCAAGAGATAAATTCGTTACCCAAGGAATTGGAGTGCTATCAGGGTTCACCCTTAATATTAATGTAATTTCTTATGATACACATAGATCATAATCAAACATTTCATACATAACCCATTGAGAATAAACGAAATGGGTTTCATTTCAAAATCACGACGTTTTAAAAAGTACTTAAAAATAAGATCATTGTGTCATTTATAACCGGTGGAATGGGAGTGATGGTTATATGTATGTCAATTCCAAAATAAATTTTTTTTTGTATTTATGAACCCCCATAGAAACTAAATAGGTTTGGGAATTCAAATAAATAAAACCAGGGAATTTTTGAGAGAAAGAGGGATAAATTTTGTGACGAAATTTCTATAGCATAATGGCTATATATCATGGTTTTAGTCAATAAAAAAATGTGATAGGACAAGGGAATCTAATTAATAAATGAATAATTTTATAGTATAAGGCCATAATAAAATATAAATGAGATAATTGTGTCGAAATATGTATGACATATCACAAGAAAAAAACATCAATGGAAAAAAGAAAATGCGATTTCTTTTAAGAAAATTCGGCATCCTAACAACATCACATAAAATTTCCGAAAAACAATTGATGAGAGAATAAAGGGTCTCTCATCAATTGAAAAATAAATGGAATGTAGTAAAGATATAGAAGAACAATCCCCCGCATAATAAAATAGACCATAAGACAAAACATAAAGGAAGTCATGACATAAAAGAGAAGGGTGAAATGACGACTTATCATGATGAGAAACTTTGAAAGCATGAAGGTCAGGACCTTGTGAGGATTGAGGGAACCTTGGTAGGATTATAGAGAGGGGAGGTCAGATCTTGGAAGAATATCATGTGTTTTGATTGAAGAGAAGTGGGAGATTGGGTGGGTTTATATAGGAAAGGAGATGGATTTGTTTATTATTTAGGTTTGGGACATCTCACATTATATTAAACAAAAATAAAAACCAACCCATAGTTTATGCCCATTGTTTATTCCAATGGATAGTGGAAAACAAAATTTTAAAAGGTCAATGGCCGAAACTTCTTAAAGTAATAGGGTTTTTTATGTGGAGGTGAGTCACCCACTTAAGGAAAATTATTTAAATAGAAAAAATGTTATATAAGTCATGGAGGGTCCACTAATGCTTTGTAAAATAAATTATTCAAACCTAAAATCACAATAATTAAATCTTAAAACTTATATTTGCCGAAAATAAATTTTAGAGTTTTTTATTACATCACTATTTGGTCATTATGATGT